>CM032454.1:2799752-2836480 GCA_019049505.1 Pachyrhynchus sulphureomaculatus
GGTGGTCAACTCTGACGATTGGAGTCTGGTGCAACACTAAGCTGTATACACTTTTTTCTTTACCAGTTCCCCATCCCTTCATCAGAATTTTTTTTTTCCAAAACAACAAATCCCATGGACTCCCCACTTCAGATCAGAACTTCTTGGCTTCGGTCAGCACAGAAATAAATAAAATTTTCCACATTCTAATTTCTCGCATTCACTTGGAAAAATGAACCTACCTATATACAGGGTGTCCTAATATTCCGTGTACATAGAGTTACTGTGATTTTTTGGCATGAAAATATGACCATTTAATCTAACTTACCTTAGTGCAAAAATTCGTAATTTTCAGTGTTCCGTACGGAACACTTATAAGATGACTTCGGTGTATGTACATCTGTCCGTCTGTCTGTCTGTCCGTCTATCACACCCGATTTTCTCCGAAACTATTTATCATAGAAAGTTGAAATTTGATAATAATATAGGAATTGATGGCCTCATTAGAGCCATGTAGTTCTGAAAGTTAAATTTTGACTTAAGGGGTTAGTTTTGGGGATGAAATCGGAAGTGAAAAAAAATTTTTTACTAGGTCATCGAGTGTGATGTCAAATGAAAGCTTGTGAAAACACGAGTAAAATATATATATATATATATATATATATATATATATATATATATATATATTATATATATAATATAATACTTGCGCGCCCTTTTCTTTGTATTATTTTTAAAAATTGAGAAAAATCGCTGTCCACCCACCTTATCTCGAAAAGTACTTTTTTGAAAATTTTTGAAAATATTCTCTACGGGGTATAGATTGAACGAAAATTATCACGAGTGCATTACCTTTAATAAATTAATAAAAAATTTTAATTTAAAAGCAATCAACGTACGGAACACTAATTGCGCAAGTTCAACTTACACCTGACCGGTTATTGAGATACAGGGTGTCAAAGTTGTACTTTTATTTTAGTTTTTCTTAAGTAACTTACTTAATAATTATACTATTTGTACAAAATTTGGTGCTAAGCGGTTTTCTGAGATGAGAAATCGAAATCAGCTTACAGTTTTCTATTCTATATCAAATAATTTCGGAGAAATCTGGCTGTGACAGACAGATAGGCAGACAAAGACGTGATTCCATAAGCGTTCCGTTTTCATTTTGGTACGGAACACTAAAAATTAGCTTCTAATGCCATATGAAGACATCGGTACATTCACAAGATAAACGACAGATAAATTAAACAGATTTCCGAATAAACTTAGAGGGGAAGATAAGGATGGGCATAGTCAAACCGCGAACGCCTGGCGTAGGGCCGATATGGGAAGACTATTTGCTATTATTATTACTGCAGTTAATATAATAAAAATCACTTTTTATGGTAGTTCATTTTATAGCTAGTTATACTTAAACAATTACACAGGGCAACAAAAAATATTTTTGTTTTGGTGCCTGGGATTTTAGAGCTGATTTTAACTATATTTGGGACGCTAAATCTATACATGCAATCCGTTTTTTTTCTATCAGCTCTACTTTTTTAGATACATCAACTTATCTACCAATGTGGTTTTTATTCAGTATATTCATTTATGAGAGTTCTAAAATTATTATATATTCATTAATGTAGGTACAATGGTTTTATTGTCAGTCTGTAATTGGGTAAATTCCAGGTAAATCTATAAATAGTGGAACCACTGCCTATCAGGTACCTGAACTGCCCTTTTAATCACCTAACTCGGGTAAGTCTCGTCAGTTTGTGCGTTCTTACTAATGAGAGTAGATCGAATTCGGCGTGTTATTTTATGTTAACAAAAGAGTGTTTTTGTGTTATTGAACAGAATTAAAATGAGTTCAGGTTCCAGTTCAAGAAGAAGTTGTGTAAATCAACCTGATGTGTTTTGCTATATATGCGGAGAATACATGTTTCAACAAAACAGACAAACTACTACTGACTTTGTAAAGCGAGCGTATCTTGGATACTTTGGAGTTAAGCTTGGCGATCAGGACAAAACGTGGGCCCCGCATCTCGTATGTAAAACTTGTACAGAGCATTTACGGCAGTGGACTACCGGGAAAAGAAAACTGTCTAAAATTCGGCGTACCAATGGTTTGGAGAGAACCAAAAAACCACTTCAATGATTGTTATTTCTGTTTAGTAAATACTAATGGAATCAATCGAAATAACCGCAGTAAGTGGACTTATCCCAATTTAGACTCGGCAATACGCCCTATCCCGCACTCAGATGAAATACCGATTCCAACATTTCATCAGCTACCACATATCTCTGATGCCAATAAAAGTTCTGATGCTAATGAAACTAACAGTGACTATGAGGGGACGTCATCAGTTCCTCAACGCTTCAATCAAAATGAATTAAATGATCTCACCAGGGATCTCAATTTATCGAAAAAAAGCTTCTGAAGTACTGGCTTCTAGGTTGAACGACAAAAATTTACTGGAACAAGGAACCAAAATTACCTTTTACCGTACAAGAGAAAAAGATCTGCTACCATTCTTTTCTCAAGAAGACAATCTTGTATTTTGTCACGAAATTAGGGGACTCATGAAAGAAATGGGACTTTCTGAATATATTCCAGATGATTGGCGCCTATTTATTGACAGTTCAAAGCGAAGTTTAAAATGTGTCCTTCTACATAATGGGAATAAATATGGTTCAATACGACTAGCTCACTCAACGAAACTGAAAGAAGAATATAATACCATAGCTTTGGTATTGCAGAAGATAAAGTATTACGAACATCAATGGATGATTTGTGTAGACTTAAAAATGCTAAACTTTCTTCTTGGGCAGCAAAGTGGTTACACGAAATATCCGTGTTTCTTGTGCCTCTGGGATAGTAGGGACAAAACACACCACTGGGTTAGAAAAGATTGCCCTCAGAGAGAAAACATGGACGTTGGGGAAAAGAATGTCATTAACGACGCTTTGGTTGAAAGAGAAAAAATCATACTTCCTCCGTTACATATAAAGTTGGGCTTAATGAAGCAATTTGTAAAGGCTCTTGATAAGAATGGGTCTTGTTTTGCATATATAGGGGTAAAAATGCATCAGTTGAGCACAGAAAAACTCAAAGCAGGGATATTTGACGGCCCACAAATAAGACAATTAATTAAGGATCCAGCCTTCATAAATTCAATAAATCAAGTTGAACGAGAAGCTTGGACATCATTTGTTGCAGTTGTAGAAAATTTTCTAGGCAAACATAAAGCTTAACATAATACTATGTTGAAATGGTTAACAAGATGCTTAATAGTTTCAAATCCTTAGGGTGCAATATGAGTATTAAAATACACTATTTACACAGCCACTTAGACCGTTTTCCAGAAAATTTAGGAGACATGAGTGAGGAACAAGGTGAAAGATTTCACCAAGATATTAAAGTTATGGAGGACCGCTACCAAGGAAGATGGGACATGCACATGATGGCAGATTACTGCTGGAGTTTAAAAAGGGACTGTTTAAAAAAACATTCAAGAATGTCGCGGAAAAGAAGCTTTCCAAGTGTGGAGTGACTATTTCATTTCTTCAATGTTTTTTTTTGTTTGTAAGTACGACATAAATATTGTATTTTGTATAACTAAAATAAAAATTTCGTATCTACTTTTTGTTTACTACACTTACGGATTTGAGTTACAATAATGTAACTTATATTTCTCTAAAATTGTATATCTTAAAAATTTGAGCTCCTAGGTACAAATGAATACGTTATTTGAATTCAAGACATCAAATTGATATAGAATCAGCTCAAAAAACCTCGATACCAAAACAGCTGTTCCCCTGTGTATGCTATAAATGCCGCTCCAATAGGGTAGTTAATAAAAACTTACCCATATTGTCCACTTCTTTTGGTAAAAAACATGCAGAATTCACTCATAGAAATATAACTCTTAACCTTGTATCATGAACAATATGTTTTAAACTTGATTAAATAATTATGATATTTTTGTTTTGGTGCCTAGGATTTTAGAGCTGATTTTAACTATATTTGAGACGCTAAATATATACATGCAATCCGTTTTTTTCTATCAGCTCTACTTTTTTAGATACATCAACTTATCTACCAATGTGGTTTTTATTCAGTATATTCATTTATGAGAGTTCTAAAATTATTATATATTCATTAATCTAGGTACAATGGTTTTATTGTCAGTCTGTAATTGAGTAAATTCCAGGTAAATCTATAAACAGTGGAACCATTGCCTATCAGGTACCTGAACTGACCCTTTTAATCACCTAACTCGGGTAAGTCTCGTCAGTTTGTGCGTTCTTACTAATGAGAGTAGATCGAATTCGGCGTGTTATTTTATGTTAAGAAAAGAGTGTGTTTGTGTTATTGAACAGAATTAAAATGAGTTCAGGTTCCAGTTCAAGAAGAAGTTGTGTAAATCAACCTGATGTGTTTTGCTATATATGCGGAGAATACATGTTTCAACAAAACAGACAAACTATTACTGACTTTGTAAAGCGAGCGTATCTTGGATACTTTGGAGTTAAGCTTGGTGATCAGGACAAAACGTGGGCCCCGCATCTCGTATGTAAAACTTGTACAGAGCATTTACGGCAGTGGACTACCGGGAAAAGAGACTGTCTAAAATTCGGCGTACCAATGGTTTGGAGAGAACCAAAAAAAACCACTTCAATGATTGTTATTTCTGTTTAGTAAATACTAATGGAATCAATCGAAATAACCGCAGTAAGTGGACTTATCCCAATTTAGACTCGGCAATACGCCCTATCCCGCACTCAGATGAAATACCGATTCCAACATTTCATCAGCTACCACATATCTCTGATGCCAATAAAAGTTCTGATGCTAATGAAACTAACAGTGACTATGAGGGGACGTCATCAGTTCCTCAACGCTTCAATCAAAATGAATTAAATGATCTCACCAGGGATCTCAATTTATCGAAAAAAGCTTCTGAGTACTGGCTTCTAGGTTGAACGACAAAAATTTACTGGAACAAGGAACCAAAATTACCTTTTAACCGTACAAGAGAAAAAGATCTGCTACCATTCTTTTCTCAAGAAGACAATCTTGTATTTGTCACGAAATTAGGGAACTCATGAAAGAAATGGGACTTTCTGAATATATTCCAGATGATTGGCGCCTATTTATTGACAGTTCAAAGCGAAGTTTAAAATGTGTCCTTCTACATAATGGGAATAAATATGGTTCAATACCACTAGCTCACTCAACGAAACTGAAAGAAGAATATAATACCATAGCTTTGGTCTTGCAGAAGATAAAGTATTACGAACATCAATGGATGATTTGTGTAGACTTAAAAATGGTAAACTTTCTTCTTGGGCAGTAAAGTGGTTACACGAAATATCCGTGTTTCTTGTGCCTCTGGGATAGTAGGGACAAAACACACCACTGGGTTAGAAAAGATTGGCCTCAGAGAGAAAACATGGACGTTGGGGAAAAGAATGTCATTAACGACGCTTTGGTTGAAAGAGAAAAAATCATACTTCCTCCGTTACATATAAAGTTGGGCTTAATGAAGCAATTTGTAAAGGCTCTTGATAAGAATGGGTCTTGTTTTGCATATATAGGGGTAAAAATGCATCAGTTGAGCACAGAAAAACTCAAAGCAGGGATATTTGACGGCCTACAAATCAGACAATTAATTAAGGATCCTGCCTTCATAAATTCAATAAATCAAGTTGAACGAGAAGCTTGGACATCATTTGTTGCAGTTGTAGAAAATTTTCTAGGCAAACATAAAGCTTAACATAATACTATGTTGAAATGGTTAACAAGATGCTTAATAGTTTCAAATCCTTAAGGTGCAATATGAGTATTAAAATACACTATTTACACAGCCACTTAGACCGTTTTCCAGAAAATTTAGGAGACATGAGTGAGGAACAAGGTGAAAGATTTCACCAAGATATTAAAGTTATGGAGGACCGCTACCAAGGAAGATGGGACATGCACATGATGGCAGATTACTGCTGGAGTTTAAAAAGGGACTGTTTAAAAAAACATTCAAGAATGTCGCGGAAAAGAAGCTTTCCAAGTGTTGAGTGACTATTTCATTTCTTCAATGTTTTTTTTTGTTTGTAAGTACGACATAATATTGTATTTTGTATAACTAAAATAAAAATTTCGTATCTACTTTTGTTTACTACACTTACGGATTTGAGTTAAAATAATGTAACTTATATTTCTCTAAAATTGTATATCTTAAAAATTTGAGCTCCTAGGTACAAATGAATACGTTATTTGAATTCAAGACATCAAATTGATATAGAATCAGCTCAAAAAACCTCGATACCAAAACAGCTGTTCCCCTCTGTATGCTATAAATGCCGCTCCAATAGGGTAGTTAATAAAAACTTACCCATATTGTCCACTTCTTTTGGTAAAAAACATGCAGAATTCACTCATAGAAATATAACTCTTAACCTTGTATCATGAACAATATGTTTTAAACTTGATTAAATAATTATGATAACTAAAACTCTATTTCTTTAACACTACGAGTAACAAAAGCATTCACTAATATGACGGTTACATTATTTATTACCGCAATTTTTCCACACATAACTACGCCACTGCTGTTATTAACTCATGTTTTATTAACGATCATAATCGCACGACTTGAAAAAAAATTAAAACGTCATTTTAAAGTCACTATTATGTTAAGACTATTAGATAAGTAATATCCTAATACAATTTTTAATATATATAACAAAAAATACGGCACTACAAATTAAGTTTTTGCCAATTAAACCGATTTTAATGTAAAGGTTAAACTACATAACTGGCATATCTAGCCAGGAAAATCGTTACTAGCGTTAAGTGTGGATCGCGGTGCCAAAAATAAACAAACCTGGATTACTACAAGTGTAATTTATATTTTTGTTGCTTAAGTTTTATTAAACAACTCACTCAAGGCTTATTTACTATGTTACTTTCAAAGTATATCCTGTTTTATGCATCTATTTTGGTTTAGTGAGACATTTTGTGGTATTTACTTTTAGTATTGATTTGTGTAAAGTACCGACTATATGATGTGTCGCAACTCTTAATATTATACCTAAGAAAATCATGTTTTACGAGGGTGCATTGAACAGTTTTGTAAAAAAAAACAAGGTAAATAACATTTTCTCAGCATAATCTCCTCTCTCTTTTTAACCACCAATCCGGAGATTTACACAGTCAGCGTAAATCCGCCGTTAGGTTCTTCCGACCATAAACTACTTTCGACATCGAGTATTCTACCAATCAGTGACAGAGAGGCGCCTAAACCGCGCAAGATTTGGCACTACAAGTCTGCTAAATGGGAAGATCTCATGGAATATTTTCGAACTTTCCCTTGGTTGGACGTTTGTTTTCGATCCGACGACCCAACTGACTGCGCCAGGGAGGTTTCCGATGTTGTTTTGGCCGGTATGGAGGCTTACATCCCTTTTTCGAAGAAATGCCCTTCCAACGGCAAGCCTTGGTTTGACCGAAAATGCAAAGAAGCTATTGCTTCTAAACATCTTGCATACCGACAATGGCGTGAAAATCCTAACACCATAAATCGTAACACATTTGTTCGTGCCAGGAACAGATGCAAAGAAATTATCGACGAAACCAAGGAGGTACACAATCAACGGGATTAGAAACAAACTTCTCGCCTGTCCCGGCAATTCAAGGTCCTTTTGGTCGGTCGCTAAGGCAGTTAGTCAAAATTTCACCAAATCCACCAATACCACCACTCACACGGCCAGATAATTCTATTGCAACCTGTTGAGAAAGCGAACTTGTTGGCTGAACTCTTTGCTTCACATTCTACTGTCGATTTCCAAGGAAAAACACCACCTACTATTCCCATAGTGCAGTCAAGGATGCCCGATGTTGTCTTCAGACAGCGTATTATAAAGCGTATTCTGATGAAGCTAGACACCAAAAAGGCTTCTGGCGCTGACGGAATACCTGCCATAGTTCTTAAAATCTGTGCGAGGGAACTAACACCAGTTTTTCTGTAGACTTTTCAACCTATCCTACAGAAAGAGAATATTTCCTTCCTGCTGGAAATGCGCTACAGTTCAGCCGATACCTAAAAAAGGCAAGAAGACCTTGCCAAATAACTACCGACCAATCGCACTGCTTTCAATAATATCGAAAGTCATGGAAAAGGCTATCAATCGGCATCTTCTAAAATATCTTGAAGGATTCAACATTATTAGCAATCACCAATATGGCTTTCGTAAAAATAGATCAACAGGAGATCTTCTGACTTATGTAACACATGTTTGGAACAATGCAATTGAACACTTTGGAGAATCTCGAGCGGTTGCTCTGGACATATCCAAGGCATTCGACCGTGTTTGGCACGATGGGCTGTTGGCTAAGCTACGTTCTTATGGTATGTCGGAAAAGTTCTGTTTGTGGCTCTCAAGTTTCCTCAGAGAGCGTTCTTTACGAGTGGCAGTCGACGGATTTCTTTCTAACACCTTCACTATCAACGCCGGTGTACCTCAAGGCTCCATACTGTCTCCTACTCTTTTTCTCATTTTCATTAACGATCTGCTGGAAAAGACCGAGAATCCAATGTTGGAAAATTTGTTGTTTTAAAGCGTTTAACCGGTACGAAGATGGCAATGACATCATATAAAATATTGTAAAAATTCTCGACACAAACATTTATATCAGTTTCATTGAAAACCGACTCCCATGAAACATAGGCTAAAAATTTATTGATTAATTGAAAATTGCAATTCTTAAAATCGTAGTATAGTATGTCACATTTGAAACTATTGTTGCCAACATAGATGGGAATCGATATTTGATATGCAATATGGTGTAGAGAGACATTTAAAATACACTCAAGGGCAACAGAAACATTGACCTCTTGATTGTTACAAAACACAAGATCAAGAAATCTTCCATGTATATTGGGAATAGAGTTTAGTTGTCTCATATTGAGATATCCATAGCACGCTATTTGGACATGAAAGAGCTTTCCGCAAGAGAGGTGCCGCGATTGCTCACAATTGACAATAAGCAAATAAGTTCGAAACACGGTTATCGAATCATCGAACTCTTCACTATTTTTACAGCGCTATCTAAACTTCTCATCTGTCGTGAATGAAAACGCGTGCAACTTGAAGAAACCAGCGATCGAGGTCTTGGTTTCGCACTTGTGCTTATCTGTCGTTGTGGTCGCGGAAACACAGGGCCAATGATTCAAACTGATTTTGAAATAAATCATAAAATTGTGTTTATTTCGGATTTGTATCAACGATTATACAAACTATTAACTTTTCTACATGTTCCAAAGTCTTAACTCTTGATATTTACAACATATTTTATTATAAAAATGATTCTTTTCTGTCACCCTTCAACTAGAAATACTAAATTCCGGTAAAACTAGATTGGATTTAAATTTTAAACACTTTTAGTTAATCCTTGGGTGTATGTTATACATGGGTAGCCAGATTTAATTTTATCATTTTATTATAATTCCTTTAAAACCTCTAAAACTATATAATAAATCTATTCTGATTATCTACCTTATTAACCAAAATAATAAGACAAGCTGATCATAAATAAATAGGTGTTAAGCAGCTGTAAAATGACGGGTACCACCCTGACTTGGCAAGATATTAAACCTAGCTGCCCATTGGTAATAACCTTTTAAATTGGCCGAGTGACTAAGCAGGGCTACCACAGGGATTATGGCTGATGAAAATATTTATTAAGAATTGCTACCGATGATCAATAGATAAGTTGATATCGAGAATTGGTAAAATTCCAATTATGAACAATATATATATATATATATATATATATATATATATATATATATATATACATATATATATATATATATATATATATATATATATATATATATATATATATACGAGGCTGGTTTGAAAAGTCCGTGCAAAAATAAAAACTACTTATGTGTTTGGGGTAAACCTTTTTTTTTTTTCGACATAGTCTCCTTTTAGGCTTATACAATTCGTCCAACGATGTTCTAGTTTGTTGATCCCTTCCGAATAATAGGATTTGTCCAAGTCTGCAAAATATCCATTAGTGTCTGCAATCACTTCCTCGTTTGAATAAAATCTTTGTCCCGTCAGCCATTTCTTCAAATTGGGGAACAAATAGTAGTCCGAGGGAGCCAAGTCTGGAGAATAGGGGGGATGTGAAACGAGATGGAATCTTATTTCCATTAATTTTGCGACCACAACTGCTGAAGTGTGTGCTGGTGCGTTGTCGTGATGGAAAAGGACTTTCTTGTGGGCCAATCGCGGGCGTTTTTCTTGCAGCTCGGTTTTCAAACGGTCCAATAACGATGAATAATATTCACCTGTAACAGTTTTTACCCTTTTCCAGATAGTCGATGAGGATTATCCCTTGCGAATCCCAAAAGACAGTCGCCATAACCTTTCCGGCTGAAGGAACGGTCTTCGCATTTTTTGGTGCAGATTCCCCCTTGGTAACCCATTGTTTAGATTGTTGTTTGGTCTCAGGAGTATAGTAATGTATCCATGTTTCATCCACAGTGACGAAACGACGCTTAAAGTCCTCCGGATTGTTCTGGAACAGCTGCAAACCATCCTTGCAACACTTCACACGATTCCGTTTTTGGTCAGGCGTGAGCAATCGCGGCACCCATCTTGCGGATAGCTTTCTCATGTCCAAATGTTTATGCAAAATATTATGTACCCGTTCAGTCGAGATGCCCACAGCACTAGCAATCTCACGCACCTTAACTCTTCTGTCATCCATCACCATATCATGGATTTGATCAATGATTTCTGGAGTCGTAACCTCCACAGGCCGTCCAGAACGTTCAGCGTCACTTGTGCCCATATGGCCAGTCCGAAAATTTTGAAACCACTTATAAACTGTTCTAATCGAAGGTGCAGAGTCACCATAATGTTTATCAAGCTTCTCTTTAGTCTCCTGAGGCGTTTTGCCTTTCATAAAGTAATGTTTAATCACCACACGAAATTCTTTTTCGTCCATTTCTTGAAAATCACTCGACTTCCTTGATTCACACGAATGCCAAACACAAAGAAATAGACCAATATGGCTGAAACTTGGTGTGCGTTCAATCAAGAGATGCTACTAACTAAACATGACCTCGATACGCGCCGGTGGTGCCATCTCTCGGACTTTGCACGGACTTTTCAAACCAGCCTCGTATATATATATACTAGCCGGCCCGCGGCTCCGCTCGCGTGGACTTAATTCACTACTATTGTCACTGCTTATTCCTTATGTTACCCAACGTAATAAAATATCTCCCATTATTTCCCCTTATCTCCCAATATTTCTCCTTATCTCCCATTACGTCTACATAATTTCCATTATCTAGGCTTATCTCCGCCCATTTCCCATTATTTCTCCTTATCTCCCATTATTTCTCCTTGTCTCCCATTATCTCACCTTATCTCCCATTATCTAGGCTTATCTCGACTTATCTCGCAATATTTCTCCTTATCTCTCATTATTTCTCCTTATCTCCCATTATCTCGCCATAACTCCCATTATCTAGACTTATCTCTGCTGATCTCCCATTATTTCTCCTTATTTATACTTATCTCCAATTATCTCACCTTATCTCCCATTATCGATGCCTGTCTCGACTTATTTCCCATTATTTCTCCGAAAGAGAGATGTTGCATTTTATATATATTCTAGATAGGAGATTATAGAAAACCTGGCCAGAGAACAAACGTATGAATTAAAAAAAAAAAAACGTAAATCGGATAAATGGTTCTCAAGTGATAAGCGCACTAACGGACAGACAGACCGAGAGACGTTGCATTTTGTATATATTATATTCTTTGCTACATAATATTGTTCCATATTTAATATTTTCGGCAGTGTATTCCAGAGAACGCGCAAGCAGTAAACTTTTCTCTGACTTGATTCACTATTATCGTCACTGCTTATTCCTTATGTCACCTAACGTAATAAAATATATCCTATAACCTGGCCAGAGAATATATGTATGTTTAAAAAAAAGCACGAAAATCGGATAAGTGGTTCTTCAGTGATAAGCGCACTAACGGACAGACAGACAGACAGAGAGACGTTGCATTTTTATATATATTATAGATATTCTTTGCTACATGATATTGTTCCATATTTAATGGTTTAGCATGTTTAAAAAAAATGCACGTAAATCGGATAAGTGGTTCTCCAGTGATAAGCACACTAACGGAGAGACAGACAGAGATACGTTTCATTTTATATATATTATAGATGTAATAAAATATATATCTATAACCTGGTCAGAGAACATATGTATGAATTTAAAAAATCACGTAAATCGGATAAGTGGTTCTCGAGGGATAAGCTCACTAACGGACAGATAGACAGACAGAGAGACGTTGTATTTTATATATATTATAGATTATTATTATTTTTATATAACCTGGCCAAAGAATATATGTATGAATTTAAAAAAAGACACGTAAATCGGATAAGTGGTTCTCGTATGATACTCGTACTAATGGACAGACAGACACAGAGGCATTCCATTTTATATATTATAAATTATAGATTATAGATATTCTCTGCTACAAAATATTGTTCCATATTAAATGGTTTAGGCTGTGTATTGCAAGGGAACACGTTAGCTGCAAACTTTTTTCCTACTTCATTCACTATTTTACGTCACTGCTCATTCCTTATGCTACCTATCGTAATAAAATATAGCCTATAACCTGGCCAGAGAACATATGTATGTAAGTACGTAAATTGGATAAATGGTTCTCCAGTGATAAGCGCACTAACGGACGGACAGACAGACAGAGAGACGTTGCATTTTATATATTATATATATATATATATATATATATATATATATATATATTTATATATATATATATATATATATATATATATATATATATATATATATATGTATATATATATGAGGCGTTGCGGATAGTAAGGGGCGAACTCAACATTGGGTCAAATTTTTTTTTTTATATAATTCTATTTTATAGTACTTTTCCTACATCACATACCGGTCTAATTGTTGAGTTCGCCCTTGCTTCGCCTTCAAATTTCAGTATCAAATAAATGAAAAATTTCGAACAGGCGATAGCCGGGCGGGTAGTAAGGGCGAACTCAACAATTTCGCGC
Source organism: Pachyrhynchus sulphureomaculatus (assembly GCA_019049505.1). Taxonomy (NCBI): domain Eukaryota; kingdom Metazoa; phylum Arthropoda; class Insecta; order Coleoptera; family Curculionidae; genus Pachyrhynchus; species Pachyrhynchus sulphureomaculatus. Next base: position 2,812,876 of record CM032454.1, read on the forward strand.
GGAGCAACCGCCGGTATTGCGTCACTAAATGAGGTTTACTTGAAATTTTACGCTTTCTGCGTGTTAGTTCAAGTTAATTTTGAAGTTAATACGTTTATGTTTTGTTTGGTTTTGTTGCTTCTTTTTTTAAGAAAAGTATGGCGCAACCTGGACCTTCTAGTAGTGAAGTAAGTGTACAACATTTAGATGGTAGTGCTGTGTCGGGTTATTCGCGAAAGAGACCTGCTAAGATGAATGATTGACAAAAAAACGAGTGTAAGTGGAAACGAAATTCAGGAAGTGCTTACATTTCAAGAAATAACAAAAGGCACGTTGTTGCCCGCAAAATTGGACCTCCTTGCAAGTGTGAATGTTTTGAGAAAATAGGCGCTGAACTGGTCACCAATATTTTTGACTCTTTTTGGCAAATTGGAAACTATGATCTACAGAATGCTTACTTATCAAAATTGTTGATCTGCAATGATGCAAAAAGATCTTACGTAAAGGGGCGTCCAAGTCGTACCCTGAGACGCATTCAATATAATGTGACTGTTGATCACGCTAATCGTGAAGTTTGTCGTACTGCGTTTTATAACATTCATGGCATCTCTGAAAAGCGCGTTCGAGTCGTACTTGACAAAACCAGCAGAACTGGAACTGTTACAACGGATCAAAGGGGGAGGTGTGAACCCGCGAAGAAAATAGGAAATGACGATCTTTCTAAAGTAAAAGAACACATCATGTCACTACCTACTGTCACCAGTCATTACAGTCGCGCCAAAAGCCCTCATCGAAAATACTTACCTGTTGGACTTAATATTAAAAAGCTCTATTCTCTTTACAATGAATGGCTTACGGAAAATTACCCTGGTTACAGCCCGGTAAATCAGCACTATTATCGTGATACGTTTAATATGCAGTTCAAAAGTATAAGTTAATGATTGAAAGCTGTCGCCGAAAAAACCAGTTTTGCGTTGTCCAACTTAGACAGGACATGATTTTCAATTTCTCTAATTTTCAAAAGAAAATTACTAAAATGCAGATGGCTGGTGCTAAGTTTAAAGATGGAAAGATCTTTGAGTTTACAAATAACTTTAAGCAAGGTTTCTACATTCATTCTGCTTACAATTTGGATGTCAAAACGGCAGTCAAACTACAAAAAGGCAAGGTGAAAAATTATGATCCTGATTATTTTCATTTGGCCAGTGAAACACTGACGAGACTTTACAGTGCTCCCATTAAAATACCAGCCCCCAAATTAAAGGACATTCAGGACTTGTTACCGTATGTTCCCCTACTTTAGAGTCGGTACTTTACTAACATTATAGCCTCTCAAGACGCAGCAACGAATAAGAGCACCGAAAATGAAGATGTTATGGACGATGGCCAAATAGATTACAACTGAACTTGGCTAATTATTTCTTTCTTTTCTTTAGTTTTTTTTATGTTAGTTTCAATACCATATTTCCACTGTTTTGTATGTTGTATCAAGTAACTATTTTGTAATAACAAAACTTTTAATTAAAACAATAACCTTAAAATTAAATAAAATGTGTTCAAAATTTTTAATACCGGTCTAATTTTTTCCCAGGTATTGCCAATTTTAGGTGATAGTGTAGCATCAGAAACGAACAGTAAAATATGAAAAAAAAATACACAAATAAATATTTAAAAAACATTTAAAAATTCACGGAATACACTATTCTACTTAAGTAAATAATAAAAAGCTAATAAATTATAAATAAATAATAAAAACCTAATTTTGCCAATATTTTGTTGAGTTCGCCATTTAGATTTTTCTATAAATTCAATTTTTTCGAAACTTCATTTTGTTGAGTTCGCCCTTACTATCCGCAACGCCTCATATGTGTGTGTGTGTGTGTGTGTATGTATATATATATATATATATATATATATATATATATATATATATATATATATATAATCCCTTTTAGGAATTGGAAGAGAAGCTATCAATTTTGTAAGTGTGAGCTAGAGTTCGAAAGAAAATATCATTGCACATACAGGGTGTCCCAGTATTCCGTGTACATAGGGTTACTGTGGATTTCTGGGATGAAAATATGACCATTTAACCCAACTTACCTTAGTCCAAAAATTCGTAATTTTTGAGATACACCGTGTCAAAATTATACTTTTATTTTAGTTTTTCTTATAAAGCTTTCTTAATAATTGTACTATTTGCACAAGATTCGGTGTTTAGGGGTTTTCTGAGATAAGAAATCGAAATCAACTCACAGTTTTGTTGTAAATTCTAGGGGACGCCACTTATTGCACTGTATATACTTTTAAATTGTCATAACTGTTTACTTTAATAATAATACTTTATTTGTATAATAATTAGTACAAATCAAGTCTTAACCTACATATTATTTTTACATCTTAATATAAAAATATACAGTTTATATAATTTATACAATTTAAAAATAACCACAGAATTTAACTTCCTCACACCAAAGATGAACTTAACCTAAAACACTAGTAATTTTTTTTTATAATACAGTCCCTGGCCAAATTATTAGACGCACTGTAAGATCAGTACAAAGAAGTATTACAAAATCGGTTGATTCCGCAGCTCAGAGAATGGTTTCCAAATGGGGAACCATTCACTTTCATGCAAGATGGAGCTCCCTGCCACACTGCTCGGTCTGTTAAAGCTTTTTTGGCAGAAAAAAATATCCCTCTGTTGGATTGGCCGGGTAATAGCCCTGATATGAACCCCGTGGGAGCTGATGAAAAGAGAAGAGGCTAAAGATGTGATTACCAACAAAACCCAGCTCCTAGAAAAGATTATTCATGTGTGGAATCATCATCCTCAAATGCAGGAGACAGTACAATCTTGCATTGATAGCATGCCGCGCAGAATTAAAGCTTTGATAGCGGCTAAAGGTGGCTCAACTAAATATTGACTTTTACTAACATTAATTTCACTTTTCTTTAAAACTTAATAAACTTGTGCTTTTCTAAATTAATGCTGTTTTATTTATGTCAAATAAATAGGTAATTAATTGGATAATATAAAAATAAAAAACAAATCAATTTAAAATAATAAAACGGTACAATATCACTCGGTAATTAATATTTTACATGAAATCTTGCAGTGCGTCTAATAATTTGGCCAGGGACTGTATATATATATATATATATATATATATATATATATATATATATATATATATATATATATATATGTATATATATGTATATATATATATATAGATAAATTAGTAAAAATTATGATAAATAATCAATAATCCGCCAAGACAGATCGATGGAAAAATCAAAAACGAAGACTATAAAAAAAAAAATGATTGTGATTCCTTGAAAATTATGTAACTGAGACGCATTTTACTGACTAAGTAGGTGTTTTTTTTTAAAAAAAAAAAGCAATCTATATTGATAAATTAGTCCGCCCAGACAGATCGATAAAAAACCAAAAAAAAAGAATTATTGATCTTATTGCCTAAAAAGGTGTTTTTTGGACAACAAAGCAATATATATTGATAAATTAGTAAAAATCATGGTAAATAATCAAGAATCCGCTCAGACAGATCCAATAGAGAAATCAAGAATGAAGATTTAAAAAAAATTATTGAGATTCTTGAGAATAGCGGCCAGAAAATTAATTTGGGTAAAAATTACGTATTGTCGCCATAGTGCGGCGTCTTCTGTATGGTGAAGCCAGCAACCGATGGATTTTCGTTTTATTGAATATTATATATATATATATATATATATATATATATATATATATATATATATATATATAAATAAATATATTTAGGAATATATATATATATATATATATATATATATATATATATATATATATATATATGTATATATATATATATATATATATATATACATATATATATATATATATATATATATATATATATATATATATATATATATATATATACAGTCCCTGGCCAAATTATTAGACGCACTGTATTTTTTTTAGTAATTTTATGTTTCTTAAGAGTTTTTATCAATAATGGTATATTTAAACTTCAATATTATTGATTTTTATTTAAAAGAATTGTTGTAGACTACATATTTGTATTTATTTTTAACATATGGCAACACTGTATTGACAAAGTGATACATGAACGTAAACAAGTACAAACCTGTATCAGTCGCGATCGGAATCGAGTCAGGTACGGACGTGTTTCTGTGGCTTTATGGACTGTGATTGTTTGTTTAACAGTTTTATACTACTCAGTTATTAGTTTATTTTGTATGCAATGTTTTAAAAAAGTAATTGGACTATTTTCATTATGGGTAGAAAAGGCGATCTTTCACCACGTAAAAAAGCTGAAGTGAAGGCCCTTGTGATTGCGAAAACATTTACAAACCGAGAAATATCACGAAGATTGGAGGTTTCTGAAGCTAGTGTACGACGCATAAAAAAGAAAATTGAGTCAGAGAAGGAATTAAGCCCGAAAAGAAAGAAAAGATGCGGTAGAAAACCAATTTTCACTTCACGGTCAGAGAGATGTTTGAAGAAAATTTGTGTAGAAAACAGATTTGCTACCACAAAGGTAATAAAATCACAACTCCAGGATGCTAGCGTAAATGCTTCTGAGCGCACTGTTCGAAGAAAATTGAAAGAATTAGATTTTAAGGCCTGTCGCCCCGCCAGAAGCCCAAGTTAACACCGCTGCAATGAAAGCAAAGCGCCTGAAGTGGGCCAAACAATGGCAAGACAAAGATGTGGACTTCTGGAGATCGGTAAGATACAGCAATTTAATCAATAATCGATACATTCTTATCATTTTCAGTTAAATAAAGCAAATAAACACGGAAGTTTATATATTTTTCCTATTTTTGACAGGTCTGCTTCAGTGACGAAAGCACATTGCGAAATTTTGCAGAATAAAGCTCAGTATGTGCGTCGTCGTCATGGGAGAAAAGTTTCATCCTGATTTTGTCGTCCCGACGGTTAAACATCCCACCAAAGTGATGATTTGGTCAGTCATCAGCGGCAAGGGCACTGGACGTCTGTACGTCGTCAAAGGAATAATGAGGCAAGATCAGTACAAAGCAGTATTATAAAATCGGTTGATTCCGCAGCTCAGAGAATGGTTTCCAAATGGGGAACCATTCACTTTCATGCAAGATGGAGCTCCCTGCCACACTGCTCGGTCTGTTAAAGCTTTTTTGGCAGAAAAAAATATCCCTCTGTTGGATTGGATAGCCCTGACATGAACCCCATTGAAAATGTGTGGGAGCTGATGAAAAGAGAAGTGGCTAAAGATGTGATTACCAACAAAACCCAGCTCCTAGAAAAGATTATTCATGTGTGGAATCATCATCCTCAAATGCAGGAGACAGTACAATCTTGCATTGATAGCATGCCGCGCAGAATTAAAGCTTTGATAGCGGCTAAAGGTGGCTCAACTAAATATTGACTTTTACTAACATTAATTTCACTTTTCTTTAAAACTTAATAAACTTATGCTTTTCTAAATTAATGCTGTTTTATTTATGTCAAATAAATAGGTAATTGATTGAATAATATAAAAATAAAAAACAAATCAATTTAAAATAATAAAACGGTACAATATCACTCGGTAATTAATATTTTACATGAAATCTTGCAGTGCGTCTAATAATTTGGCCAGGGACTGTAGGTGACTAAATGGTAACTAAAATATTACAATAATTTTATTAATGAAGAACCAGTTATTTTGCAGGCTACACTTCAAGACGGATTTTTTTTTAAAAAATAATATCACAAATTAACGACACCTAGGTGCCAGGGCACCTGTATGTGTCTAATATTAGGATATTTTTAATTAAATATTCGTATTCGCTGCCTTCTCCTGTCTAAAAAAGCTCTTTTGGTAAATGTTGCTCCGAGCAACAGTTTCTGAGATAATGGGATGTTTGTTTCCATTTTTTAATTCCACTGTCAAATTCGCAAATGCGTTCCTTCACACTTCATCCAAGAGAGATTCAAAAGCTTCATGCTTAAAGGCAAACAGGCTAACAACAATAATAAGACCAACCGGCCAATAACAGTAATAATGTAAAAAACCAACTGGCTAAGGGCATAAAAGATTACCCATAAATTGATAAATTCGAAAAAAGTTTAATCGCTCAACTGAGGTATTGGTTTCACAATAAATGTTCAATATGGCCGCCACCTTCGCTAATACAGGAAATTTAAATGTACTTCTTAGAATGTCTTCATCTCGTAAAGTGTTAGCAGCATTCTGAATCTTATTCCACAATTGCTCAATGTTGTCGATTTGAACTTTCCATTTCAATGCACCCCAAAGGAAAAAAAATCGCTTGGATTTAAGTGAGGGGAATATTGTGGCCAGTGAATAGGAGCATTTTCACTTCTTCCGATCCATTTATCTGGGTAACTGTCATTCAAACAAATTCCCATATTACACGCAAAATGAGGTGGTGCACCATTGTGCATGAAAAACATGTCGCGACGTAAATTAATGGGTAAGTTTTCCAATAATTCAGGAATAGTTTCACGGATGAAATTCAAGTAAATGTGACCATCAAGTCCATCTGGTAATCTAAACGGCAACTTATGGAGAAAAAAAACCGGTCAAGTGCAAGTTGAACTTGCACAATTAGTGTTCCGTACGTTGATTGTTTTTAAAATAAAAAATGTTGTTAGGGTGGTATAAAATGATCAGTGACTTCACAAAACACACCCCACATGAGTTTTCAAAAAAGTTTGTTTCCAATCTTTACGGAAATCTGATGACCTTGAAATTTTTGTTTTTTTTTATATACCATATAAACTATTAAAGGTAATGCACTCGTGATAATTTTCGTTCAATCTACACCCCATGGAGAATATTCCAGAATTTTTTCGAAATTTTTTGATAAGCACTTTTCGAGATAAGGCCCGGGACAGCGATTTTTCGCGAATTTTTAAAAATAATACAAAGAAAAGTGCGCGCAAGTATAATATTTTATATATATTTTTTACTCGTGTTTTCACAAGCTTTCATTTGACACCACACTCGATGACCTAGTAAAAAATTTTTTTTTTCACTTCCGACTTCATCCCCCAAAACTAACCCCTTAAGTCAACATTTAATTCTCAAAACTACATGGCTCTGATGAGACCATCAATTCCTATATTACTACCAAATTTCACCTTTCTAGGTCAAATAGTTTCGGAGAAAATCGGGTGTGACAGACAGACAGACAGACAGACAGACAGACAGACAGACAGACAGACAGACAGACAGACAGACAGACAGACAGACAGACAGACAGACAGACAGACAGACAGACAGACAGACATACAGACAGACAGACACCGAAGTGATCTTATAAGTGTTCCGTACGGAACACTAAAAATCAACTCTACGAAGAAGGTGAAGGCCTCTTGAATAGCGCAAGAATCGCTGATTAAGTGGCAAGTTGATTAAATCATCCAGTATTCACCTATTGAAACAGTAAATGCGTTTTTCTCAAAACTTCATTTTTGAAATTGGCAAGCATTCTAGCTCAAAAACTATTCAACCGATCCTGTTCAAATTTTGTTGTTGTTACCTTTCCGATAATATTACCCACTAGTCGAAACTAAATGTAGAGAAAAATCTCTGTTAAAAAATACTTTTTATTCCAAAATTAGCTGAAATTTTTCAATAAAAAAGAGTTTTGCGTGTGTTCCACTTTAATAAATTTCAATTTTTTTCACTAATTTTAGGTTCACCTAGTAATAATGAGTGTGATTAACGCGAAAAATATTTTATATAGCTACTACGTGGCTACATTGCTCGCCATTTTGTGACTCGATTTACAACATCATCGGAAGATCAGGTCGCAGACCCGCCATTCTATTTGAAAAAAAAATCATGAGAATAGACCTTTTTTTGTCTCCTAAATGTATTGCTGCTCTGAGAAAATTATGCTCATTTACTGATTATTACTGACAATTTGTACACCTCCATAGAAACATTTTAAAATAACCGGTCAAGTGCAAGTTGAACTTGCGCAATTAGTGTTCCGTACGTTGATTGCTTTTAAAATAAAAAATTTTGTTACAGATGTAGAAAGTGATCAGTGACTTCACAAAACACACCCTAAATGAGTTTTCAACAACGTTTGTTTCCAATCTTTACTGAAATCTGATGACCTTGAAATTTTTGTTTTTTTTTAAATACCAGAAAAATTATTAAAGGTAATGCACTCGTGATAATTTTCGTTCAATCTACACCCCGTGGGGAATATTCCGAAATTTTTTCAAAATTTTTTGATAAGAACTTTTCGAGATAAAGCGCGACAGCGATTTTTCGCGATTTTTTAAAAATAATACAAAGAAAAGTGCGCGCAAGTATTACATTATATATACATTTTTTACTAGTGTTTTCACAAGCTTTCATTTGACACCACATTTGATGACCTAATAAAAAATTTTTTTTTTTTCACTTCCGATTCCACCCCCCAAAACTAACCCCTTAAGTCAAAATTTAACTCTTAAAACTACATGGCTCTGATGAGGCCATCAATTCCTATATTATATTAATTATTACATTAAGGCTTCAGGCGCTGACGGAATACCTGCCATAGTTCTCAAGAACTGTGCGAGGGAACTAACACCAGTTTTCTGTAGACTTTTCAACCTATCCTACAGAAAGGGAATATTTCCTTCCTGCTGGAAATGTGCCACAGTTCAGCCGATACCTAAAAAAGGCAAGAAGACCTTGCCAAATAACTACCGACCAATCGCACTACTCTCAATAATATCGAAAGTCATGGAAAAGGCTATCAATCAGCATCTTCTAAAATATCTTGAAGGATTCAACATTATTAGTGATCACCAATATGGCTTTCGTAAAAATAGATCAACAGGAGATCTTCTGACTTATGTAACACATATTTGGAACAACGCAATTGAACACTTTGGAGAATCTCGAGCGGTTGCTCTTGACATATCCAAGGCATTTGACCGTGTTTGGCACGATGGGCTGTTGGCTAAGCTACGTTCTTATGGTATGTCTGAAAAGTTCTGTTTGTGGCTCTCATGTTTCCTCAGAGAGCGTTCTTTACTCTCTTCCTCATTTATATTAACGATCTGCTGGAAAAGACCGAGAATCCAATCTACAGCTTTGCAGATGACAGTACACTTATCTCTTCATTCACTTTGAACGCTCGGACATCGACTACTCAGACGAGTATCCGCAGACAGCAGGAAGTCATTCAACTTAACAAAGACCTGGAAGAAATTCTATCTTGGGGTGACAGTAACCAAGTGGAATTTAACGCTACAAAAACACAGGCAGCAGTTTTTTCTAAAAAAGTTAACGTTGCAGAACCCGACATAGTTATGTCGGGGCACTCCATCCCTCTAACATCGTCACTCAATCTGTTAGGCGTTAATTTGGGAGCAAATATGTCCTGGCATGAACATGTTGCAGGCATAGCAAGAAGAGCTTCTCAAAAGTTGGGAATATTGTTTCGAACCAGAAAGCATTACACTCCACAACAACTGTTAATTCTTTACAAAGCTCAAATTCGACCAACTATGGAATACTGCTCCCATGTTTGGAGCTCCGCTCCCAAACATACACTGCATTTGTTGGATTCTATCCAGAGAAGAGCTGTTCGTCTGATTGGACACCCGGAACTGACCGACGGCCTTGATTCGCTGGAACATCGAAGAACGGTTGGCGACTTGAGCCTATTCTACAAGTACTTTCATGGAAAGTGTTCGAAAGATGTGGCCCGTTTAATTCCTCCCAGAGCGGTGCATATTAGAAGTACACGTCGCGCTAATGCCTCACATCCGTATGAGGTTCAGCTTGTTACTCCTCGTACAACGCTTTTCAAGCAGTCTTTTATATGGAGAACATCATACCTTTGGAATGGTTTACCCAGGACTGTGTTTCCCATCGAGTACAATCTACAGCGATTCAAGAACAACGTGAATCGCTTTCTCCGCACACGTGTCGCTCCTGTAGCGCTTTAGGGACTTCCCTGTAGCACGTGTGCTAGACCCATAAAAAAAAAAAAAAAAAAAAAATATATTACCATATTTCAACTTTCTATGTCAAATAGTTTCGGAGAAAATCGGGGTGTGACAGACAGACAGACACCGAAGTGATCTTATAAGTTTTCCGTACGGAACACTAAAAAGACGTCTGACCTCAAATACAAATTCGCAGGTTTTTCAGGGTTGAGTTTGAATTACTTGTAAATCTATTTGCAACAATTGTTATATATATTCTAACACTTTTAACGATGTATTTTCCGCTCTGTTATTTCTATTTTTCAAGAATAATATTTTACTGTGATTGAAGGTCCAAAACATGTTAACAATAAACGAAATACAATTTTCTGCTGAATACATATCCTAAACGTCATGTTAATCATTTCGGGTATTGTTTATTATTAAACAATTTTACAAACAATCCACTGGCTGTCTAACTAATAAAATCATTTTCCAGATAAAATCTCTGTAATAATAAAAAGCAGAATATATTCATTGTCCAGTAAATAACAAATTTTCAATAAATATCTGTTTGGTTATTACATTCAGGATGGAATTTTGCAGATGTTTCGCCAAGGTCTCACTTGGCATTTTCGATGCGTGATAAAACAGTGTCTTGCAGTAAGACACCATACTCCGACGAATCAGCATTGAAAATGAGACCTCGGTGGAACGTCTGCCAAATTCCACCCGGAATGTAATAAATGAATGGATGCATTTCCGGATTTCCTACATATATATATATATATATATATATATATATATATATATATATATATATATATATATATATATATATCTACCTTATTAACCAAAATAACAAGACAAGCTGATCATAAATAAATAGGTGTTAAACAGCTGTAAAATGACGGGTACCACCCTGACTTGGCAAGATATTAAACCTAGCTGCCCATTGGTAATAACCTTTTAAATTGGCCGAGTGACTAAGCAGGGCTACCACAGGGATTATGGCTGATGAAAATATTTATTAGGAATTGCTACCGATGATCAATAGATAAGTTGATATCGAGAATTGGTAAAATTCTAATTATGAACGATATATATATATATATATATATATATATATATATATATATATATATATATATATATATATATATATGTATATATATATATATATATATATATATATATATATATATATATATATATATATACTAGCCGGGCCCGCGGCTCCGCTCGCATGGACTTGATTCACTACTATCGTCACTGCTTATTCCTTATGTTACCCAACGTAATAAAATATCTCCCATTATTTCTCCTTATCTCCCAATATTTCTTCTTATTTCCCATTATCTGTACATAATTTCCATTATCTAGGCTTATCTCTACTCATCTCCCATTATTTCTCCTTATCTCCCATTATTTCTCTTTATCTCCCATTATCTCACCTTATTTCTCATTATCTAGGCTTATCTCGACTTATCTCCCATTATTTCTCCTTATCTCCCATTATTTCTCCTTATCTCCCATTATTTATCCTTATCTCTCATTATCTCACCATAACTCCCATTATTTAGACTTATCTCCCATTATCTCTCCTTATCTCCCATTATTTATACTTATCTCCCATTATCTCACCTTATCTCCCATTATCGAGGCTTATCTCGACTTATCTCCCATTATTTCTCCTTATCTCCAATTATCTCACCTTATCTCCCATTATCTAGGCTTATATCGAATTATATAGAACATATGTATATAAATTTATAAAAACACGTAAATCGGATAAGTGGTTCTCGAGTGATAAGCGCACTAACGGACAGACAGATAGACAGAGAGACGTTGCATTTTATATATATTGTATTCTTTGCTACATGATATTGTTCCATATTTAATGCTTTAGGGAGTGTGTTGCAAGAGAACGCGCTAGCGGCAAACTTTTCTCCGACTTAATTCACTATTATCGTCACTGCTTATTCCTTATGTCACCTAATAAAATGTAGCCTATAACCTGGCCAGAGAACATACGTATGGTTAAAAAAAAGCACGTAAATCGGATAAGTAGTTCTGCAGTGATAAGCACACTAACGGACGGACAGACAGACAGACAGACGGACAGAGAGACATTGCATTTTATATATATTATAGATATTCTCTGCTACATAATATTGCTCCATATTTAATGGTTTGGACTGTGTATTGCAAGAGAACGCGCTAGCGGCAAACTTTGTCCGACTTCATTTACTATTATTGTCACTGCTCATTCCTTATGCTACCTATCGTAATAAAATATAGCCTATAACCTGGCCGGAGAAGATATGTATGTTTAAAAAAAAAAAAGTACGAAAATCGGATAAGTGATTCTCCAGTGATAAGCGCACTAACGGACAGACAGACAGACAGAATACGTTGCATTTTATATATATTATAGATGTAATAAAATATATATCTAAAACCTGGTCAGAGAACATATGTAAGAATTTAAACAATCACGTAAATCGGATAAGTGGTTCTCGAGGGATAAACGCACTAACGGACAGACAGACAGACAGAGAGAGGTTGCAATTTGTTTATATTATAGGTATAGATTATTATTATTATTATATAACCTGGCCAAAGAATATATGTATGAATTTAAAAAAAGACGTAAATCGGATAAGTGGTTCTCGCGTGATAAACGCACCAGTGGACAGACAGACAGACAGAGAGACATTGCATTTTATATATATTATAGATTCTAGATATTCTCTACTACATAATATTGTTCTATATTTAATGGTTTAGACTGTGTATTGCAAGGGATCGCGCTAGCGATAAACTTTTTTCCGACTTCATTCACTATTATTGTCATTGCTCATTCCTTATGCTACCTATCGTAATAAAATATAGCCTATAACCTGGCCAGAGAACATATGTATGTTTTAAAAAAAAAAGTATGTAAATCGGATAAGTGGTTCTCCAGTGATAAGGTCACTAACGGACAGACAGACAGACAGACAGACAGACAGAGAGAGAGACGTTGCATTTTTATATATATTATAGATACATATTAGTCCATAAATTCGTAATTTTTGAGATACAGGATGTGAAAGTTAAACTTTTATTTTAGTTTTTCTTAGGTAGCTTTCTTAATACTCGTAATTCTACTATTTGTACAAGATTCGGTGCTAAGGTGTTTTCTGAGATTATAAATCGAAATCAGCTCACAGTTTTGATGTAAATTGTAGGGGGCGCCACGTATTGCACTATGTATACTTTTAAATTGGCATAACTTTTAATTAAATATTCATATTTTTCCCCTTCCCCTGTCTAAAAAAAGCTCTCTTGGTAAATGTTGCTCCAAGATAGTGGGATGTTTGTTTCCATTTTTTAATCCCATTGTCAAATTCGCAAATGCGTTTCTTTACATTGCATAGTTAGTTGTAAGATATCATATGTTCTATCATTTAACTGGCTTGTAATAATACTGACAAAAAGTAATTTTTAACAGATATTAAACAAGTTCTACGAGTATTAACGAGAATTAATCTCTTCTCAAGCTCAACAGCGTTTTTTTAAATCTGAATTATTATGAAGTACACTTTTGGTGAGCAAACTGATATGATTTTAGTGTTTGGTTTATGTAACGGCAACGGTCACAAAAATGCTCGGGTATAACACGAAAGATTTCCGCATCGTCGGACTCCTAACCATCAGACTTTTGCCAATATTGAGAGACGACTTCGAGAAATTGATATTGAAAAGGAAATCCTTTAAATTATACACGATAATCCCAGAATAAGCACTAGTTTAATTGAACGTCAACCCTTTCATATACAATCCGTCCGGGAACTCTGACCCCCAGATCTTGGATCCCGTTTGCATTTTTCACAAATTATTCGAGGACGCATAGCGACTTTTCCTGCTTTTCACATTTAAATCCTATTTACAGACGAAGCACGCTTTATACAACGTGCATAACAATCATGCTTACGCTGAAGAAAACTCACATGCTGTGCAACAAAAATGCGAATTTAATATTAATGTCTAGATGGGATTTGTCGCGAACTATTTGATCGGGCCGTTTAGATTACCAGATCGACTTAATGGTGACATTTACTTGAATTTCATTCGTTAAACTATTCCTGAATTATTGAAAAATTTACCTATTAATTTACGTCGCGACATGTTTTTCATGAATGATGGTGCACCACCCCCATGCGCGTAATGTGAGAATTTTTTGAATCAAAGTTACCCAGATAAATGGATCGGAAGAGGTGAAGATGCTGCTAACGCTTTACGAGATGAAGACATTTTAAGAAGAGTACATTTAAATTTCCTGCGACTTATTAATTTATGCATTAATGAAGATGGCGGCCATATTGAACATTTATTGTGAAACCAATACCTTCTCAGTTGAGCGATTAAAGTTTTTTCGAATTTATCAATTTGTGGGTAATCTTTTATGCTCTTAGCCAGTTAGTTTTTACATGCTTACTATTGTTGCTCCAAATTTCAAAGACTATTCTTTTGGACCTGTCCTAATGAAGTGTGAAGGAACGCATTTGCGAATTTGACAATGGAATTAAAAAATGGAAGCAAACATCCCATTATCTCAGAAAGTGTTCCTCGGAACAACATTTACAAAGAGAACTTTTTTAGACAAGGGAAGACGGAAAAAAAAGAGTATTTAATTAAAAGTATCATACAGAGTGGTATAAAAAAGTTATGACACTGTAAAAGTATACACAGTGCAATAAGTGGCGCCCCCACAATTTACAACAAAACTTTTTTTTTTTTTATTGGTCTAGCACACGTGCTGCAGGGAAGTCCCTAAAGCGCTCCAGGAGCGGCACGAGTGCGGAAAAAGCGATTCACGTTGTTCTTGAATCGCTGTAAATTGTACTCGGGTGGGAAACACAGCGCTGGGCAAATTATTCCAAAGGGATGACGTTCTCCATATAAAAGATTGCTTGAAAAGCGTTGTACGCGGAGTAACAAGCTGAACCTCATACGGATGCGAAGCACCAGCGCGACGTGTATTTCTAAGATGCACCGCTTTGGGAGGAATTAAGCGGGCTACATCCTTCGAACACTTTCCATGAAAATACTTGTAGAACAGACTCAAGTCGCCAACCGTTCTTCGATGTTCCAGCGAATCAAGGCCGCCGGTCAATTCCGGGTCCCCAATCAGACGGACCGCTCTTCTCTGAACAGAATCCAACAAATGCAGTGTATGTTTGGGAGCGGAGCCCCAAACGTGGGAGCAGTATTCCATAGTTGGTCGAATTTGGGCTTTGTAAAGAATTAACAGTTGTTGTGGGGTGTAAAGCTTTCTGGTTCTAAACAATATTCCCAACTTTTGAGAAGCTCTCCTTGCTATGCCTGCAACATGTTCATGCCAAAACATATTTGCTCCCAAACTAACGCCCAACAAATTGAGCGACGATGCTAGGGGAATGGAGTGCCCCGACATAACTATGTCGGGTTCAGCAACGTTAACTTTTTTAGAAAAAACTGCCGTTTGGGTTTTTGTAGCGTTAAATTCCCTTGGTTACTGTCACCCCAAGATAGAATTTCTTCCAGGTCTTTGTTAAGTTGAACGACCTCCTGCGGATATTCGCCTGAGCAGCCGATGTCCGAGCGTTCAAGGTGAATAAAGAGACAAGCGTACTGTCATCTGCAAAGCTATAGATTGGATTCCCGGTCTTTTCCAGCAGATCGTTAATGTAAATGAGAAAGAGAGTAGGAGACAGTATGGAGCCCTGGGGCACACCAGCGTTAATAGTGAGGGTGTTAGAAAGAAATCCGTCGACCGCCACTCGTAAAGAACGCTCTCTGAGGAAACATGAGAGCCACAAACAGAACCGTTCAGACATACCATAAGAGCGCAACTTAGCCAACAGTCCATCGTGCCAAACACGGTCGAATGCCTTGGATATGTCAAGAGCAACCGCTCGAGATTCTCCAAAGTGTTCAATTGCGTTGTTCCAAACATGTGTTACATAAGTCAGAAGATCTCCTGTTGATCTATGTTTACGAAAACCATATTGGTGATCGCTAATAATACTGTGAGTTGATTTCGATTTCTCATTTCAGAAAACCCCTTAGCACCGCATCTTTTACAAATGGTACAGTTATTAAAAAAGCTACTTAAGAAAAAACTAAAATAAAAGTATAACTTTGACCCCTGTATCTCAAAATTTACGAATTTTTGGACTAAGGTAAGTTGGGCTAAATGGTCATATTTTCATACCAGAAATCCACAGTAACTCTTTGTACACGTAATACTGGGACACCCTGTATACATTTTGTCACATTATTTATAAGGTTCGTTCCTACCCGCATCAGAAACAGTTTCTTACAGTCGGGATTCTGCGCAGTAAGTTAATTGCGTTCCAACCAAAGTTACTAACAGTTCACAAACTATTAGTTTTATGTTCCAACTAAAATTCAAACCTGTTTGAAAAGTATCAGAACAGTTTGCGGATTATCTTCTAACCAATAATTTGGCGCATGCGTATTGCAACTATTTTGATTTTGCTTGCAACATAACCTATAATCAGACAAAGTGGAAGCTTTGAATAAAAGTATTTTAAAAAGGCTTGTATTGCTTGGACACCACGAAAGTCGTGAGAACATCTCACAAATTCCAACATTTGGAGTAATTTAGTAATTATACCGTTAATATATAATGTTGGATGTATTTATACATTAACCTTATCACATACCTTCTAGATTCATTTTGACTTTTATGCTTAGCCTTGTAAATAAAAAAAAAATTATGGTTATTCAAAGCAAGATTCAAAGATTCGACCGGCCTAAGTTTGTTAGGTTATATTTATTCACACGTCAAGTAAATTATCAGCTGTTCCAACCATCCATATAAAAATTGAATCGGTGAGTTCGACAACCGTACAAGTCCAAAATTTGACATTTTAAACTGAGATAGCCATTTTGTTTTAAATATATCCCCCTATCAACTGAGCATAAAAACCGTACGATATACTTAAACGTTAACGCTCTACAGTAGGCTGCCGTTCGGTGATGACTGGAAAAAACCGTACATGTCCGTGACTTGTACGATTTTTTCATCTCAGCTACTAAAATATCTGCAGTTATTTGTTTACAAAGAAAGAGTTGACTTCGTGTGCGTTTTATTAATTAAAATAGCTTAATTATCGTGTGTTTTTAAATTTGTTTAAATAAAATATGTCATCCTGTGACAGAGAAGATGTGGTTACTAGCAATGGCAACAAAAAAGAAAAAGGAATATTGTTAGTTGGAAACATAACCAAAGAAAAATAGCACGTTTGCACGGTCAGGAATATGTCGGTAAAAACGGAAAACATATTGAAGCGAAAACTGTCGGACCTACATGCATGTAAGTTTACATTTTTTTTTTTAATTAATTAATTTTAACTAATGAATACATTTTTAAGGTCTAAAAAAAAGTGCATGCAGCAATTTACTGATGAAGAGAAAACAGAAATAATATCAAAATTATACGACGGTAAGCCAAAAAATGAACAAGATACGTATTTGCAGGGGCTTATTGAAGCAAAGCCTATTGAAAGACATCGGATAAGAGGCGTAAAACCTAAACAACAAAGAAAATCAAATTTTTTGTACTTTGTTATGAAACAATCAAATCGAATTTCCGTATGTAAACAGGCATTTATCAGTCTTCATGCCATATCTCATTGGCAAGTTCAGCGTTTTAAACACCTTACTTCTAGCTACAAAATCACCAAAGGATTTAAGAGGCCGGCACAACAACAGACCTCGTGCAATATGCGAAGAATGGATTGTGAAAATAAAAGAATACATTGAGTTATTCCCGGTTAAAGTTTCCCATTACTCCTCAAAAACCATTCATTATTTGGATGCATCTTTAAATGTGAAGAAAATGTACAATCTGTTTATAGATAAAAATCCACAGCTAGAAAATTTGGTTAAATACGAATTCTATCTAAAATATTATAATGAAAACTACAATCTCAGGTTTGGAAGACCACAGGTTGATGTCTGCTCGGTATGTGAAAGCCTTGGAGCTAAACTTAAAGATGTTAATCTTAATGATAATGCAAAGAGAGTGGTTGCAGCGGAACTCATAGTTCATAAAAGGCGCGCAAAAAAGTTTTACACGAAACTAAAAGAAGTGCAATCTCTGTGTAAGGAACGACCAGAAGTAATGGGCCTAGCTTTGGACTATATGCAGAATATGCCCCTCCCACATATCCCGGTTCAAGAAATTTTTTATCTGAGGCAACTTTGGGTATATGCATTTCAGATTCATAATCTTAAAGACAATACTGGTCATTTTTATAGCTACCACGAGGGTGAAGCTCTAAAAGGATCTAATGAAGTATGCACATTTCTTTATGATTATATATTGAACCACATACCATCTGAAATCACTGAGTTACACTTATTTTCTGATGGATGTGCGGACAGAATCGTAACCAGACCATGGTTCGCTTTTTGCTAGCATTGCAGGCGACCAAGAGATTTAACAAAATATACCATTACTTTCCAATAAGAGGGCATTCATTTTTGCCCTGCGACAGGGATTTTGGTTGTGTCAAGAGGGTGATTAAAAAACACGATCGAATTTATATTCCAGAAGAATATCAAGAAATAATACTATCTTCAAGGAAAAAACAGCCATTTACTGTAAAGTTAATTCGACATAACGATATTATTGATTTTAAAAAGTGGTGGCCGACTGATTATAAAAAAAACGTGTTCTATTTTAGTCAGTGGTGATAATACTAGAAAAGAAAATTTTGCTGTGTCAAACTATAGGCAATTTCTTTATAACAGTTCAACTCCAGGTTATGTGACAACGTGGAATTACATAAACGGTTTTCTCTCCTACACATTTAAGTTATTAAAGCAACATAAGGAAAGTCCTTCTCTACCGACTGCTGGCGCTTATAAAGATCCTCTACCTATTAATGAGAAAACAGTCGAGGATATTAAAAAAGTTATGCAATATATGACTGGTGAAATGTTAGAATTTTTCTACCATATAACATCCTGTAATACGACAACGGCAGAAAATGACGATTAAAATGTTTAAATCAGTATTTATTTGTTATTCTTTTAGAACTATTAAAAATGTAATCATTTTTCACCTGTTTTATTTTTTTTTTACGATACTGATTTCGAAAACCGTACTTGTCCACTAACTTCTTTTAGCTATAACTATTAGACCGTTTCGTTTATAGAAAAACTATTACTAGATATAAATCCCAGATCACCAGATCTAAAACTTCTCTGTGTATGCCAAACCTGAGAGAAATAAGTAATTTAAAAGATTATCAGTTTTTCTTAAATTTCTCAAAATGACATTTTCGGACATGTACGGTTGTCGAACTCACCGATTCAATTAATCAGAAGTCAATATTTTACAGACATGCGCGATAAACACGATTTGCAAATTGCTGGAAATCTGTTTCCGATTTAAGGTTGGAACGAACCTATTAAAAACGTTCATAATTTAATTAAGCATTGTAGCAGTATGGCCTTAAAAAAAATGTTTTACTAAATATTTATAGATAATAATGTGAAAATCTCAAACCATTTTTATTAGAACATGATACTAATATCTCTCGGCACAACTTAAGTAAACATTCAAATAAAAAACTGAACTGTCTGTTCATTTGACGAATTGCTTTCTTGAAAGTAACTATATATTTTCCGACATGAAATCAAAATAACAATTTATAAAATTTCTGTCTACCTGTCGAGCTATCTTCCTGTTTGTTGTCTCTTTAAACATGAAGTTCAACAAATCTTAACATATAATAGGTCCAAAAAAGGCAGCCAACATATAAAACTTTTACTCAGAAAATAGACAACGACATGTTCAACTACAAAAAAACCTTTTAATCTCAAGAAAATAGTAAGTCTAATGGATTGTTGAGTAAAGACGTAACGTGATTAATGTGCCTATTTATGTAGCCAGTTTGAAATCGGAGCCAATTGCTTCTGTTCAATAAGAAAACTATCTATCGCATTTCAAGCTGATTTAAAATCAAGTGCTTCTAACTCCACGAAACTAACGAGCTCTTCTCAAATTTTTTTCAGTTTCAAGTTATAAAAGAGGAGGTCTATACCAAACTGCTCTTTACCGGATATATTAGCTGCCATTTAATAAGCTGTACGCATATGGGTCATTTTTTTACAAACCATACACCTATTTTGACTTCACATTTCTGATTTGCCTGAATCATTTTTAATGGCTTGTATACATGAAATTAGTCGATGTCGAGATTTTTTTTCCAAATATATATGTTGCAAAATATGAATATTATAAATTATTTATCGTACTCCTCTATTCGGCCGCATATTAAAAAAACAATCTCCAGTTCTATCTATAATATATATAAAATGCAACGTCTCTCTGTCTGTCCGTTAGTGCGTTTATCACTGGGAGAACCACTTATCCGATTTACGTACTTTTTTTTTAAACATACATATGTTCTCTGGCCAGGTTATAGGATATATTTTATTACGTTAGGTGACAAAGAATAAGCAGTGACGATAATAGTGAATCAAGTCGGAGAAAAGTTTGCCGTTAGCGCGTTCTCTTGCAATACAGTGCCTAAAGCATTAAATATGGAACAATATCATGTAGCAAAGGATATCTATAATATATATAAAATGCAACGCCTCTCTGTATATCTGTCTGTCTGTCCGTTAGTGCGCTTATTACTCGAGAACCACTTATCCGATTTACGTGTTTTTTTTTATTTCATACATTTGTTCTCTGGCCAGGTTATCTATAATCTTCTATCTATAATATATATAAAATGCAACGTCTCTCTGTCTGTCTTTTTGTCGGTCTGTTTGTCTGTCCGTCCGTTAGTGCGCTTATCACTGGAGAACTACTTATCCGATTTACGTGTTTTTTATAAGTTTATACATATGTTCTATATAATTCGACATAAGCCTGTGGGATATAAAGTGAGATAATGGGAGATAAGTATAAGTAATGGGAGATAAGGAGAAATAATGGGAGATAAGCAGAGATAAGTTTAGATAATGGCAGTTATGGTGAGATAATGGGAGATAAGGAGAAATAATGAGAGATAAGGAGAAATAATGGGAGATAAGTCGAGATAAGCCTAGATAATGGGGAGATAAGGTGAGATAATGGGAGATAAGGAGAAATAATGGGAAATAAGGAGAAATAATGGGAGATGAGCAGAGATAAGCCTAGATAATGGAAATTATGTAGAGATAATGGGAGATAAGAAGAAATAATGGAAGATAAGGGGAAATAATGGCAGATATTTTATTACGTTAGGTACCACCAGGAATAAGCAGTGACGATAGGAGTGAATCAAGTCTACGCGAGCGGAGCCGCGGGCACGGCTAGTTTATCGTATAAACTTCGTTCTTTCGCCATTTTATTTTATTGTTTATGAAAAATAATTAAATAAAATTGTTTAAATAATTTTTTCATGCGTGCCCCCACAATTTATAAAAAATAAAAATACTATTATATTCGCTAGTTTTAATCCAGGGCTGTCAGACGTTAAGCGGCCGAGCCGCCGATCGCCGCTCGGCCGCTTACCAAACACAATGCGCTCCTCCTATGTCGCGAACAGCGGCAGCAGCAGTGATGGGGCAGCGGGAGGCGTTACGTCCAAAATTAGCTCGAACTGTGCACGACCTTGACAGCCCTGTTTTAATCTAAAAAAAAAAACCCATATTTTGCAAATTAGATCGGAAAATATTAAATAATTTGGAGCGCACGTCACAGGGCGCGCGCGCCGCGCACCCAGAGTTTTAACGGAGTTTCGTTCACGTTTACGCCCATTTTCTTGCTTTTGAAAGGTCATCCTTTTATATCAGTAATTCTATATGAAAATTATACCAGTAATATCCAAGAAACGAACATTCAGAAAGTGACCCTTATTATTAGACTAATTATTCAAACGCACACTCATCGAAAACTTAGGAACATAATTACTGAATAATACAGAGACCAACTCAGCTGAAACGAAAAATCATCTGAAAAATTTTTGGTTTAGTTGCAGAGAGTGGCAGTTTTTTCCAACATCCCATGGCAAGGGTGCGTGCGGTGGCTTCAGTCGGACTTTGAAAAGGTTGGCTGCTAGAACCAGCCTTCAAAAAACCAATCTAATGCAAACGCCAAAAGAATTATTTGAATGGCCAAATAAGTCTCTTCCTAACATATCATTGAAATTTGTAAAGACTAAAGAATATATTGAAGAAACAAAAAAATTGGAGGCAAGACTTAAAACGGCTCTAACTATAAAAGGGACGTTGACATATCATTGCATAATACCCATCACGAAAAAAAAAGCAAAAGCGAAGCATTTTTCTTTGCAGGAGCATTGAAGTTATGAAATAATTACTTACTTTTTTAAACATATGTGTGGAATTTAATGCTAACGCAAGTGAAATTTAACGCTACAAAAACTCAGGCGGCAGTTGTTTTTTCTAAAAAAGTTAACGTTTCTGAACCCGACATAATTATGTCGGGGCACTCAATTCCCTTCGCATTGTCTCTCAATTTGTTGGGCGTTAGTTTGGGAGCAAATATGTCCTAGCATGAACATGTTGCAGGCATAGCAAGGAGAGCTTCTCAAAAGTTGGGAATATTATTTTCGAATCAGAAAGCTTTACACTCCACAACAACTGTTAATTCTTTACAAAGCTCAAATTCGACCAACTATGGAATACTGCTCCCATATTTGGGGCTCCGCTCCCAAACATACACTGCATTTTTTAGATTCTGATCACAGAAGAGCTGTTCGTCTGATTGGAGACCCGGAACTGACCGCCAGCCTTGAATTCGCTGGAACATCAAAGAACGGCTGGCGACTTGAGTCTGTTCTACAAGTATTTTCATGGAAAGTGTTCGAAGGATGTAGCCCGCTTATTTCCTCCCAAAGCGGTGCATGTTAGAAATACACGTCGCGCTGGTGCTTCACATCCATATGAGGTTCAGCTTGTTTACTCCGCGTACAACGCTTTTCAAGCAGTCTTTTATATGGAGAAACATCATCCCTTTGGAATAATTTGCCCAGCGCTGTGTTTCCCACCGAGTATAATTTAGAGCGATTCAAGAACAACGTGAATCGCTTTTTCCGCACACGTGCCGCTCCTGGAGTGCTTTAGGGACTTCCCTGCAGCACGTGTGCTAAACGCATAAGAAAAAAAAAATCGTCCAAAATGTATTATTATATCATATCCTTGCAAATAAATGTGCAAGATTCAAAATGGCTCTAACTATAAAAGGGACGTTGACATATCATCACATGATACCAATCACAAGAAAAACAAAAGTGAAGCATTTTTTTCTCTTTACTGACTTTGTAACATATCGTCGAAAATTATATGTATATTATATCATATCCTTGCAAATAAATGTGTAAGAATTTATCACGTAGGTGCCATGTTGATTATATCTCCAACATGAACTCTCTATCAGAGATAACGTGAAAAGCTTTTGGGACTTTGTTGGTGCACAGCGTGGCACAAATGACTTTCCTCCTAGGATGTTTTATAATGAACAATCTGTGGACATGGGCATTGATGTGGCTAATCTTTTTGCAAGTTACTTCGGCTCTATTTACTCTGATGAGATACTAGATTATCCAGCCTTACCCTCTACTAATATTCATATCTTCAAATTTAAGATTT
>CM032454.1:2836580-2909080 GCA_019049505.1 Pachyrhynchus sulphureomaculatus
CGAGGCATTTTTATTTCTAGTAAGTACCGTTTTGGAATTAAAAAAAGACTGCAAAGATATCGCTATAATTTTATTTTTACATGAAAGCCTGTACCTTAATCTACTTTTTTCTACATAATTCCGTGAATATTTGAGGCACTTGTCATAACGTGGCACCAGTTTTTTTGAATACCCTCCTCATAAAATTCTGCCGCCTGACTTGTTAACCACTGTATCATAAATGTTTTGACTTCGTTATCGTCTTGAAGACGCTGACCATCCAGGTGCTTCTTCAAGTGCAGGAACAAATGGTAGTCGCTGGGCGCCAGATCAGGGCTGTATGGAGGATGATCTAGAGTTTCCTATTTAAAAGATTTGATGAGATCTTTGGTCCGATTAGCCACATGTGGACGGGCATTGTCATGCAGCAAAACGATACCCTTACTCAACTTGCCACGTCTTTTGTTCTGGATTGCACGACGCAGATTGTTCAATGTCTCACAATAAGACGCTGCATTGATTGTCTCTCATTACGAGGCAGAAACTCCACTAGCAATACTCCTTTTTCTGTCCCAAAAAACTGTGCACATGATTTTGCGGGCAGAAATTGTTTGCTTTAAACTTCACTTTTTTGGGTGATGATGAATGTCGCCATTCCATGGATTGTTGTTTCGATTCTGGTGTGACGTAGGCCACCCATGTTTCGTCACCAGTAACAATTTGGTCTAAAAAATGTTCACCTTCATTGTGGTACCCGCTCAAGGAAAGTCAATGCATCCACTGCCTAAACGTTGGGTTTTGTGCAAATCCGTCAACATTTTTTGGAACC
Source organism: Pachyrhynchus sulphureomaculatus (assembly GCA_019049505.1). NCBI lineage: Eukaryota > Metazoa > Arthropoda > Insecta > Coleoptera > Curculionidae > Pachyrhynchus > Pachyrhynchus sulphureomaculatus. The sequence continues at coordinate 2,837,389 of CM032454.1, forward strand.
CAACGTGAACACAATTTCCGGTAATTCAAGTTCTCGGTCACAATGCGATACAAAACACTACGAGAATATTGAGGAAAGCAGTCGCACAATGATGAAATTGTAAAGCGTCTGTTTTCTCTCACCTTTTCGTCCACTTTCTGCACCAAATCTTCATTAACGACCGAAGGACGCCCACATCCGTTCTTCATCATGCACATTTGTGCGGCCATCTTTAAATGCTCTCACCCATTTCCTTACCATTCCATCACTCATAATGTTTTGTCCGTAAACTTCACAGATCTCACGATGAATATCGATCGTTTTTACGCCTTTAGCACTAAGAAATCGTATAACAGCCCGTACTCACAATCGGCGGGACTCCCGATTGTCGGAGGCATCTTAAACACTCAGTAAACAACGTATACAATGAAGAATCAGACTGTAATGGCGTCAGTGCGTAGACATGAGATGTAGGTTACCAGCGCGCATGCGCGGAACGCCGACCGTATCGCTGCGGGCGGCGGAATCGCAAAACGTACTTACTTAAGAAACATGCCTCGTATTATATAAAGTAAAAAATAAATATAAATAATAATGTATTTTATTATTTTATTTTTTTATCGCATGATATCTGCAATAAAAAAAAGAAAATTTAATTAAAACCCCAAGGAAAAAATTCGTTAAATAGAAAACTAGGTGCTTAGGGCAGGCAAAAATTAAAAATTCTGCTTTGTACCTTTTTTATTAGATTACCTAGGAATACATACGTTTACGTATGTATTTCTGTTTCGTGGTTTCGTTAAATAGAATTTTGTTCGTTAAATGGAACAAAAATAACTTAAATAACATTGAAAAATAGCATCAATGGTAAAATCCTGACAAAAATTTCGTTATGTTTAAATATTAAACGAAAATGAAATACCCTGTATATTCAATAGGTATTCAAAAATTATACTTACAATTTTTACACATGCAGAACAGTAGATTTTTCCCATATCTATTCTTAGTTTTTTGTATGGTTTAATCCACACTGACACACTACTGGCTTTGGGCATTTCACTGTAGTAAAATACGACTCACAAGATAAAAAGCACAAATCGACGTAACCACTTTAAAAGCACAACCAAAAATTAAATCTAATAAATTAATTAATACAAGTATGCTCTGATGGCCGTCTGGGGTTTACTGACTGGTTTTTACTGACCATAAAATAATAAAATTTATTTGAGGAAAACCACCGGCGCGGCGGCGGAGGCTGCCTAAACTTTGACCCTTATTCCGAAAAATGAATGAAAACGCCTGCCAAAGACCTACATTATTATAAATTCCTTCAAATATGCACATATATGCTATTTTTAAAGCATTTATGCAAATATTTAGAAAAATGCATATAATATGCAAAATATGCAAAAATATGCGCTTTGCATATTTGGGTATCCTTATTGAATTAGGTACCTGTTGCCTTCATTATTTACCTCAAATATTTTTCTTTGAACTCCATCCATAGATTTGCTTCTTCTCTCACTGTACGTGGCCAAATGAACGAAATTTTCGTTGTGTCATAGAGAAACCGTTTTAGCCTAAAGATACGTTTGTTGTACTAAAATTTTCCAACCCTTAGATAGGGCCTGTGGCATGGCTTTGGATAGTCGCACAGTCTGAGAATCCTCATTCTACTGGCAGGAGGATGAGATAGATATGCAATTTTAGAACTGCTTTTACATCATAAAGTACTTTTCTATAAGGAACAGCACAGCTTTGCCACGGCGAGCTTTGCACGGAAGTGCCTAAATCACTCCAAGGGCAATGAGTAGGTGGATGTTGGCAATTCATCTTGACCTGGTGGAAACACAGTTTTTGGGATTTCATACCAAGGGCATGAGATTCGCCATATAAAAGGGTTCGTAACCACTTTAAAAGCACAACCAAAAATTAAATCTAATAAATTAATAATACAAGTATGCTCTGATGGCCGTCTGGGGTTTACTGACTGGTTTTTTTACTGACCATAAAATAATAAAATTTATTTGAGGAAAACCACCGGCGCGGCGGCGGCGGCGGCGGCCTAAACATTGACCCTTATTCCGAAAAATGAATGAAAACGCCTGCCAAAGACCTACATTATTATAAATTCCTTCAAATATGCACATATATGCTATTTTTAAAGCATTTATGCAAAATATTTAGAAAAATGCATATAATATGCAAAATATGCAATATATGCGCTTTGCATATTTGGGTATCCTTATTGATTAGGTACCTGTTGCCTTCATTATTTACCTCAAATATTTTTCTTTGAACTCCATCCATAGATTTGCTTCTTCTCTCACTGTACGTGGCCAAATGAACGAAATTTTCGTTGTGTCATAGAGAAACCGTTTTAGCCTAAAGGTATGTTTGTTGTACTAAAATTTTCCAACCCTTAGATAGGGCCTGTGGCATGGCTTTGGATAGTCGCACAGTCTGAGAATCCTCATTCTACTGGCAGGAGGATGAGATAGATATGCAATTTTAGAACTGCTTTTACATCATAAAGTACTTTTCTATAAGGAACAGCACAAGCTTCGCACGGAAGTGCCTAAATCACTCCAAGGGCAATGAGTAGGTGGATGTGGCAATTCATGTTGACCTGGTGGAAACAGTTTTGGGATTTCATTTCAAGGGCATGAGATTCGCCATATAAAAGGGTTCGTAAAGAGGGTAGTATGAGAACTGGTGGAGCCCACATTCTTAACAGGAATGAAGCGGGCGCCGTTACAACCTGCAGAAACATTTATAAAAGCGACTCAGGTAATTTTTTTTATTCTTCTTCTTCCTCACCTTGATTGTAGACCATTGATCCGTTTAACTTGAAGGGCTTTATGGGTTCTCTTGGGAGCTAGAATGTCAGCTATCTATCCACCTTTTGGGAGGTTTTACCGGTGGGCGTCGATCCGGTGGCTTTCCTTCCAGGGCTAGTCTTACCATTTTGTTTGGATTGATTCTCTTGACATGGTCACGCAAAAATCGTCCCCTTTGTCTTACCTATCGTACCATGTCATATATATTAATTCTCTAATTAGGTTCTTGGATTGTAAGAATTACAATACCTATTATGGCTACCAAAATTATTCCTTTAACATCATTATTGGTACGCAAGACGTTTGAAAGCAAAAGTCTCTTTGTATCCTCAGTCGAACCAAAGTTTGTCTTTGGAATCATATTTTTTTCAAAATGTCATGCTAACCAAAATAAGGTCTTAAATCTCCTTGGCATGATCAGATGAGTCGTCAGAGCTAAACCAAATGTTTAGTCAAGGAAAAGTTTAAAAATGCTGTTCTCTGACTGTTATTATGATTTAACATATGACTTACATATGGCAGTGTAAATCTCCGAATCGGTACTTAAAAAGATACCAAGAAGGCTCGTGAACTCTTCATCACGACCAGATCCTCGTGTTGATTTATCAATATGTTGAGTCAAGCCTCAATCATCTGCAAGATATTCAGTTTCGAGGCGTTTTGTCGGTGGTATTTGTACTTTTAAGGCCGTAGACGTATGGAATTTTATCGTCCTATTACTTTCCTTACTTTGATATAAACTGACATAGATACAACTCTAAACTAGCAATCTAAATCGATCCGATAGCATTACACCGGGATCGGATGTGATCTAGGCATTCTCCACATTACCTGTTCTTTTAGTTTTCGACGATAGGAAGAACGAATTGGTATATTCTGTCTTATAACTCTACTGTGACCAGTATTATCAACCTTGGATTTAAAGAGTAACCCCAAAAACAGGCCAAAAATCGCCCGTTTTGGCACCTTTGAATTTTGATATAAATTGTATGCCAAAAGATTGTTAATGATGAGAACTTACTCATGACAAAGTTTTGAGTGGGGTATACTTTTGGTTTTTGAGGTATGAGGGATTGAACTTATAATACGCGGGTAATAATATGTAAAAAATGCGCGATCGAATAAAGTTTTATAGCTTGATTTTTACACCACTAGATATCAGCACTTCCAAAAACGCTCCAAAAAGGACAAATAAGACGTATTTTTGCCATTCCGATTTTGTACCTTTTTCATCTCACGTTTCGTTAGATTTTTCACCCCTAAAAAATATTGTTTGCCTTTGGCATCGCCATATGTGTATGTGTGAAAATGGCAATGGGCTGTTTTGTTATATAGATAAGATAGGTCTACATCGCTTATTATAACACCATTGGTGTAATATACATCCAAATAGGTTTGAACGCAAAAATGGTAACTTCCATCCCTTTTACCTCAAAAAAACAACTTTCACCTCAAAAAACAACTGTATACTGAACTTGAAACTCTGTCATGAGAAAGTCATCATTACTAACAATCATTTAGTACACAATTTGTATCAGTATTCAAGTGTGCCAAAACGGGAGATTTTTGGGGTTACTCTTCGCTTCAAGAGTTTTAGTTCCTTAAGGATTTTGCAATCTTTGACACAATGACACCACACAACAGTTATCACCACTGCACCAAATACTTTATATTTACACTCGACGCGCTCTTCACCAACCATATTAGCATCATCAGGAGCAATGCTTGACTAAATCTAAGAATAAAAAACTTACACTATCTATCACAGACGAAGGTTTATTTCCGGTCAAGTAACTACTACAGAGAACTGTAACTGATCCATATTTAGACTATTTTTATATTTTTTTACCAGGTGTACAAGTATGAAATGCGGATTTTTTTTCTAAAAAAATATGTTAAATTCGGAAGAATGATAAAAAGTGCTTTATTCAAAGTATGCTCCATTGCTTGTTAGACATTTTTCTCATTTTTCGGGCAATTTGTACATACCACGCCAGTAAAAATCTTCCCCTTTTGCTGCAAATCATTCATCGAGCCATTTTTTCACATCTTCGTACGAACCAAAGCGCTGCTCAGCAAGTACGTGACCTATCAAAGCAAACAAGTGGTAATCGGAAGGAGCCAAGTCTGGTGAGTAAGCCGCATGGGGTAGAACTTCCCAGCTGAGTGCTTCCAACGTGTCGCGAACTGGTTTGCCGTATGTGATGGAGCATTGTCATGAAGAAAAATGACTTTGAGTTGCCTCTTTCGGTATTCTGGCCTTATTTCAACGGTTCAAATCGGTCAATTGTTGTTGGTAACGTTTAATATTAACCGTTTCCCCAGATTTTTACAGTTCATAATGGACCACGCCCCTCTAGTCCGACCAAACACAGAGCATCGTCTTTCTGCCAAAGCGATTCGGTCTTGCGGTCGATGTGGATGGTGCGCCTGGGTCTACCCATGATCTTTTGCGCTTGGGATTCTCAAAATAAATCCACTTTTCATCCCCTGTAATTATACGATGCAAAAACGACTTCCTTTTGTACCGAGCGATCAAAATGTCACACGTGTTTTTGCGCTTTTCCATTTGCCTGTCGTTCAACTAATGTGGTACCTATCTACCGGTCTTCTGAATCTTTCCCATCTCTTGTAGCCGATTGGAAACAGCTTGTTGACTAACGCCCAATTGCTCGGCGAGTTGTTTTTGTGTTTGCGAATCATCTTCGCCCAAAAATGCTTGCAGTTCCACATATTCGTATTTTTTGGCGGTTTTCCACGTTCCTTGTCTGCAACATCGAAGTCACCACTTTTGAAACATCAAAACCATCGTTCACACGTATTTTGCGATGGAGCATGTTCACCATAAGCTCCTCGAAGTTATCGGTATGATTCAACAGTAGTTTTCTTTAAATGAAAACAAAAAATTAATGCTGTCCGTGAATGCTCTTTGTTCGGTATAAATTTCGACATATTGAACACAACACTATGCACACACTTTTCCAATTTATCGCTCGTGCGCGTCTGACGCTTGTTGATGACACAACAAAATAGCGCAGTGTCAAATCTTTATAGCACAAACTGCATTGGTGCACCATCTGTTGTCTGAAATCCGCATTTCATACTTGTATACCTGGTATGATTGACTCTCCCTTCTAATAATTTCCTATCAAATACATTTTTAATTAACCTTAAATTATCTAATGTAATCTTGTTTGAATCGACCTTTTTGTTTGCCCAACATACTTCTGAATATATAACCTAAACTTATCTTTTTATTAACTTGTTTACCAAGATTTCGTCATAACCACTGATCGCTATATTCTGAATACGATTCAGTCCATTTTTGAATCTGACATCATTCAAGGGCGAACCAAAAAGTATTTCAAGAATTTTGATGAAAATACGTTTTTTTTTTTGGGGTTTTTTGTTTATTTTAGTATTTCTTAGCTATTAAAATATTATCAATTCATCTATATGAGAATTATTGAATAATACTATTTAATTTTCAGTTTATTTTTTAAGCCATTAATTAATTCGTTACGCTATAAAACTTCAAAGGTAATGACAATGTTTAAAAACTATGTCAATATATATATTTTATTGCCTGATTTAAAATACTGATAGAGTTCAGTGCCATCGTCTAAAAATAAGATTAAGAAAAATTCTACGCATTTATTAGTTTATATAGGAAATAAACTTATCTGTACTTTATTGATGGTTAATGTTTTGATAAAACATTTTATACTACATGTATCCTAAAATAGAAATTACAATCATAAAAGTTGCTGCGAGCTCCTTTGGTTTCCCTAGAGATAACCCTACATTGATTCTTCGCTATTTCATTTAAATAAGTTATTGTCTGCTCTATCTGGTCTACCCTCTGTTATTCCTCTACAGACTGTCATGTCTTAAAATATGTTCGGTCCTTTTGATTGTTTGCTGTACAGGGTGATAATTTTTAGACACCCTGCCCCTATTTATGGAAAATTGCTGGATATTTATTTTTTTTAAAATGTAAAATGCTATAGTGCATGTCAAGAAGTATACTGAAGTATTTGACATTTGGTAGAGAAAATGACGCTGGGCGCCGAGGCGCCAAATAACTTTTTTTTCATCGATATCCCTTTTGTAAAACGGCATGGAAAGCCCTAATTGTTTTCAACATTTTTTCCTTAAACTGTATTTTTTTTTCTAATTTGTTTTGCAAAAAACCATGCAGCAAAAACCCTATAAAATATTATTTTTTGGATTATCGCGGTTGCCACGGATCGTATGCCACATTTGACGGTTTTCAAACAATTTGTTAGCTTTTATTTTAAAATTAAACGATTTTTGGAACTTCAGAAACAATCACTTTTATTAATATTTGCAATAAGACAAAGCTAGCCGACTTCTTCGGCTCTTGAAACAATACGAGGCTGGTGTGCAAAGTCCGTGCAAAGTCCGAGAGATGGCACCACCGGCGCGTATCGAGGTCATGTTTAGTTAGTAGCATCTCTTGAATGAACGCACACCAAGTTTCAGCCATATTGGTCTATTTCTTTGTGTTTGGCATTCGTGTGAATCAAGGAAGTCGAGTGATTTTCAAGAAATGGACGAAAAAGAATTTCGTGTGGTGATTCAACAATACTTTATGAAAGGCAAAACGCGGAGACTAAAGGAGAAGCTTGATAAACATTATGATGACTCTGCACCTTCGATTAGAACAGTTTATAAAGTGGTTTCAAAATTTTCGGACTGGCCATATGGGCACAAGTGACACTGAACTGTTCTGGACGGCCTGTGGAGGTTACGACTCCAGAAATCATTGATCAAAAATCCATGATATGGTGATGGATGACAAAGAGTTAAGGTGACGTGAGATTGCTAGTGCTGTGGGGCATCTCGACTAAACGGGTACATAATATTTTGCATAAAAACATTTGGACATGAGAAAGCTATCCGCAAGATGGGTACCGCGATTGCTCACGCTTGACCAAAAACAGAATCGTGTGAAGTGTTGCAAGGATGGATTTTTGCAGCTGTTCCAGAAGAATCCGGAGGACTTTAAGCGTCGTTTCGTCACTGTGGATGAAACATAGATACATTACTATACTTCTGAGACCAAATCTAAACAATGGGTTACCAAGGGGGAATCTGCACCAAAAAAGGCGAAGACCGTTCCTTCGGCCGGAAAGGTTATGGCGACTGTCTTTTGGGATTCGCAACGGATAATCCTCATCGACTATCTGGAAAAGGGTAAAACTATTACAGGTGAATATTATTCATCGTTATTGGACCGTTTGAAAAACCGAGCTGCAAGAAAAACGCCCGCGATTGGCCCACAAGAAAGTCCTTTTCCATCACGACAACGCACCAGCACACACCTCAGCAGTTGTGGTCGCAAAATAACGGAAATAGGATTCCAACTCGTTTCACATCCCCTCGATTCTCCAGACTTTGGCTCCCTCGGACTACTATTTGTTCCCCAATTTAAAGAAATGGCTGGCGGGACAAAGATTTTATTCAAACGAGGAGGTGATTGCAGACACTACTGGATATTTTGCAGACTTGGACAAATCCTATTATTCGGAAGGGATCAACAAACTGGAACATCGTTAGACGAAGTGTATAAGCCTAAAAGGAGACTATGTCGAAAAATAAAAAAGGTTTACCCCAAACACATAAGTAGTTTTTATTTTTGCACGGACTTTTCAAACGTAATAATAGAAGTGATTGTTTCTGAAATTAGAAAAATCGTTTAATTTTAAAATAAAAGCTACCATTGGAATTGGGATTGAGTAACTTCACGTGCCGTTAAAATACCAGGTGTACAAGTATGAAATGCGGAATTCAGACAACAGATGGTGCACCGATGCAGTTTGTGCTATAAAGATTTGACACTGCGCCATTTTGTTGTGTCGTCAACAAGTGTCAGACGCGCACGAGTGATAAATTGGAAAAGTGTGTGCATAGTGTTGTGTTCAATATGTCGAAATTTATACCGAAGAAAGAGCATTCGCGGACAGCATTAATTTTTTGTTTTCATTTGAAGAAAAATGCTGTTGAATAATACCGATTAACTTCGAGAAGCTTATGGTGAACATGCTCCATCGCAAGATACGTGTGAACGATGGTTTCGGCGTCTCAAAAGTGGTGACTTCGATGTTGCAGACAAGGAACGTAGAAAACGCCAAAAAAATACGAAGATGTGGAATTGCAAGCATTGTTGAACGAAGATGATTCGCAAACACAAGAACAACTCGCCGAGCAATTGGGCATTAGTCAACAAGCTACGAGAGATGAGAAAGTTTCAGAAGACCGATAGATGGGTACCACATGAGTTGAACGACAGGCAAATGGAAAAGCCCAAAAACACGTGTGACATTTTGCTCGCTCGGTACAAAAGGAAGTCGTTTTTGCATCGTATAGGTACAGGGAAGGAAAAGTGGTTTTATTTTGAGAATCCCAAGCTCAAAAAATCATGGATAGACCCAGGCACACCATCCACATCGACCGCAAGACCGAATCGCTTAGGCAGAAAGACGATGCTCTGTGTTTGGTGGGACCAAAGGGGCGTGGTCTATAATGAGCTGTTAAAACCTGGGGAAACGGTTAATACGAAACGTTACCAACAACAATTGACCGATTTGAACCGTTCGCTGCTTGAAAAAAGGCCAGAATACTGAAAAAGGCAACACAAAGTCATTTTTCTTCATGACAATGCTCCATCACATACGGCAAAACCAGTTCGCGACACGTTGGAAGCACTCAGCTGGGAAGTTCTACCCCATGCAGCTTACTCACCAGACTTGGCTCCTTCCGATTACCACTTGTTTGCATCGATGGATCACGCACTTGCTGAGCAGCGCTTTGGTTCGTACGAAGATGTGAAAAAATGGCTCGATGAATGGTTCGCAGTAAAAGGGGAACATTTTTACTGGCGTGGTATTCACAAATTGCCCGAAAGATGGGAAAAATGTATAACAAGCGGTGGAGCATACGAGGCTGGTTTGGAAAGTCCGTGCAAAGTCCGAGAGATGGCACCACCGGCGCGTATCGAGGTCATGTTTAGTTAGTAGCATCTCTTGAATGAACGCACACACCAAGTTTCAGCCATATTGGTCTATTTCTTTGTGTTTGGCATTCGTGTGAATCAAGGAAGTCGAGTGATTTTCAAGAAATGGACGAAAAACGAATTTCGTGTGGTGATTAAACATTACTTTATGAAAGGCAAAACGCCTCAGGAGACTAAAGAGAAGCTTGATAAACATTATGGTGACTCTGCACCTTCGAGTTTATAAGTGGTTTCAAAATTTTCGGACTGGCCATATGGGCACAAGTGACGCTGAACGTTCTGGACGGCCTGTGGAGGTTACGACTCCAGAAATCATTGATCAAATCCATGATATGGTGATGGATGACAGAAGAGTTAAGGTGCGTGAGATTGCTAGTGCTGTGGGCATCTCGACTGAACGGGTACATAATATTTTGCATAAACATTTGGACATGAGAAAGCTATCCGCAAGATGGGTGCCGCGATTGCTCACGCTTGACCAAAAACGGAATCGTGTGAAGTGTTGCAAGGATGGTTTGCAGCTGTTCCAGAAGAATCCGGAGGACTTTAAGCGTCGTTTCGTCACTGTGGATGAAACATGGATACATTACTATACTCCTGAGACCAAATAACAATCTAAATAATGGGTTACCAAGGGGGAATCTGCACCAAAAAAGGCGAAGACCGTTCCTTCGGCCGGAAAGGTTATGGCGACTGTCTTTTGGGATTCGCAAGGGATAATCCTCATCGACTATCTGGAAAAGGGTAAATCTATTACATGTGAATATTATTCATCGTTATTGGACCGTTTGAAAACCGAGCTGCAAGAAAAACGCCCGCGATTGGCCCACAAGAAAGTCCTTTTCCATCACGACAACGCACCAGCACACACCTCAGCAGTTGTGGTCGCAAAATTAATGGAAATAGGATTCCAACTCGTTTCACATCCCCCCTATTCTCCAGACTTGGCTCCCTCGGGCTACTATTTGTTCCCCAATTTGAAGAAATGGCTGGCGGGACAAAGATTTTATTCAAACGAGGAGGTGATTGCAGACACTAATGGATATTTTGCAGACTTGGACAAATCCTATTATTCGGAAGGGATCAACAAACTAGAACATCATTGGACGAAGTGTATAAGCTTAAAAGGAGACTATGTCGGAGAATAAAAAAGGTTTACCCCAAACACATAAGTAGTTTTTATTTTTGCACGGACTTTTCAAACCAGCCTCGTACTTTGAATAAAGCACTTTTTATCATTTTTTCGAATTTAACATGTTTTTTTTAGAAAAAAAAATCCGCATTTCATACTTCTGCACTTGTATGTATATATATATATATATATATATATATATATATATATATATATATATATATATATATATATATATATATATATATATATATATATATATATATATATATATATATATATATATATATATATATATATATATATATATATATATATATATATATATATATATATATATATATATATATATATATATATATATATATATATATATATATAAGTTGGGTTGAATTCTTTCTTGAACCTTGGAATAATGAATATATATTTTTTCAATTTCTTGGGCTTTATGGTTCTTTTGTTTTAAGGATAGAGAAATTACATCACGTTCTAGTTAGAAGTTTATTGAAAACGTTTCGCCTAATTTTTAGGCTTCTTCAGTTCATCTAAAAATTGAAATTTTCTGTTTTGGATATTCAATAGGACGCACAAATTTTTTTTAATTATGAATATATAAAATTCTTAAACTTATAATACAATGTAGAAGGTGAAAATAATAAAAATTCACACACAAATATATATATATATATATATATATAATATATATATATATATAAAAAAAACTTACATGTGTGGGTTGAAACGAAGAAACACTTATTTAAAAGGTGTTACTAAGACGATCACATTTTTTAAAATAACTTTAGATTTGTATAGGGAACGAAAGTCATTCTTTGGTTTGTTTATGTGTTTTTTATTTATTAACTGCTATTGAGTTATTATGAGAAGAGTCCGAAACTAAATATGACTCAGACCCCTAACGTCGTTTTTGTCGTTTATATTGTTTTTCTCTTTATTAATACAGATCATTTCATGGATTGATCTTTTAAAATAATTTGACTCTTTTTTTAAGATTTTTGTATTTTTAAAATCAAACGACTGTTTGGTTTGTTTATATGTATATATACATATATATATATATATATATATATATATATATATATATATATATATATATATATATGTATATATATATATGTATATATATATATATATATATATATATATATATATATATAATATATATATATAATATATATATATATATATATATATATATAATATATATATATATAATATATATATATATATATATATATATATATATATATATATATATATATATATATATATATATATATGCATGGACAATCTTTTTCGTACCCACATCCACACACACACAAATATTTTTACATCTATAAATAATATATAAACACTAACACAAACAAGCACACACGCACACACTTATATAAATACAAAAGATATAGAATTCAAGGATAAAAAATAAAAGTATTATTTTAAAAAGGAATAGAAACTTTTGTTTTTATTAAAGTATACTAAGGAGGCCGATTTCATAAAAAATGTAGTATAACGGTATCTTTATAATCCCGGGTGGACATAATACCTAAACTATATACTCCACTGAATATGCTTTAGTTATACACGAATACACGCTTAAATGAGTTGCGGTATGAATGTTTCGTAAAAAGTGCTAAAAATGATAAGCTTCACTCTTTAAAAGCATACTTACAAATTCAAAGTTGGCATGGTAGAAATTTAAATCCAGAAGATTAGGGCTGAATCAGAAATGAAAATGGATTAATGCCATTGACTTTAGGAAAAGTTGTTCATCTTGTACCTGACGAAATTTTAAATATGATATCTTGCAAGTGCACCAAAAGGATGTAGAAAAAGTGGACTCAAATACTCTGTAATGTGCGCGCCCATTGCAGTGGAGATTGTGAAAACTGCATACCAGTTGATGAAGCTAAATTACAAGATTATGACCTCCCAACCGTTTTTTAACCCTTTCAACCCAAAATAAGGGGGGAAAGCCGAGAGGGCGATAACTTTCAATGTACACATCAAAAAGAAGAAATTCCGGCAGAAAATAATTTCGATGCAGATTTCTATCAGCCTAACATGCTAACAGATTAAGATCCTGAGATTAGAAACAGGGCCAATAGACTACAGTTAGTACTGAAAACATTTACTTGCAAGCCGTTTTCAATATTCGATTATTTTGGGTGCCAACTTATTTTTATTAATATCTCCCAAATTAGACATGCCAAAACAGATTGGAGTCCTCAAGTTAAAAACGAGTCTCAATAGACTACAGTTAGCACTCGAACAATTTACTCGCAAGCCGTTTTCAATATCCGGTTATTTTGGGTGCTATTATATTTTTGGAAATATTTCGAAAATAGTATTAACTGTAGTCTATTGAGCCCTGTTTCAAATCTGATAATCTTAATCTGTTAGTAAGTCTAGTTTCCCAAATATTAATGAAAATAAGTTAGCAGCCAAAACAAGCGGATAATGAAACGATACTAATACAAATAATAATACAATAAGTCATTTAAATATATAATAAAAGAATATTTTTAGTCATTTTCCACTCGTTTATTTATAATTGTAATGACGCGTTTCGCTGTCGATGCAGCTTCTTCGGATCTACATTTTACCCTCAGCTGCATCGACAGCGAAACGCGTCATCACAATTATAAATAAACGAGCGGAAATTGACTAAAAACATTCTTTTATTATATACTAGCCTGGCCCGCGGCTCCGCTCGCGTGGACTTGATTCACGACTATCGTCACTGCTTATTCCTTATGTTACCCAACGTAATAAAATATCTCCCATTATTTCCCCTTATTTCTCAATATTTGTCCTTATCTCCCATTATCTATACATAATTTCCATTATCTAGGCTTATCTCTGCTCATCTCCCATTATTTCTCCTTATCTCTCATTATTTCTCTTTATCTCCCATTATCTTACCTTATCTCCCATTATCTAGGCTTATCTCGGCTTATCTTTCAACATTTCTCCTTATCTCCCATTATTTCTCCCTATCTCCCATTATCTCACCATAACTCCCATTATCTAGACCTAACTCTGCTTATTTTATTATTATTTCTCCTTATCTCCCATTATTTATATTTATCTCCCATTTTCTCACCTTATCTCCCATTATCTAGGCTTATATCGAATTATATAGAACATATGTATAAATTTATAAAAACACGTAAATCGGATAAGTGGTTCTCAAGTGATAAGCGCACTAATGGACAGACATACAGACAGAGAGACATTGCATTTTATATATATTCTAGATAGAAGATTATAGATAACCTGGCCAGAGAACAAATGTATGAATTAAAAAAAAAACACGTAACTCGGATAAGGGGTTCTCGCGTGATAAGCGCACTAACGGACAGACACACAGACAGAAAGACGTTGCATTTTATATATATTATATTCTTTGCTACATGATATTGGTCCATATTTAATGCTTTAGGCAGTGTATTGCAAGAGAACGCGCTAGCGGCAAACTTTTCTCTGACTTGATTCACTATTATCGTCGCTGCTTATTCCTTATGTCACCTAATGTAATAAAATATAGCCTATAACCTAGCCAGAGAACATATGTATGTTTAACAAAAAAACACGTACTCGTAAATCGGATAAGTGGTTCTCCAGTGATAAGCGCACTAACGACAGACAGACAGACAGACAGACAGAGAGACTTTGCATTTTATATATATTATAGATTTATAATGAATTTCCATCAAGTAGAAGTTACGACCATCCGAAATATAAGTCATTTCAATTACTCCAAATACGTTAATCTGTTTTCATATTTCGTTTCCGAAGGAAGTTAATAAAAATACCTCAGCTGTTAATGTAATACAAAAAAATTTAATGCTATCAGGGGACACGGCAGTGCCCCCGCCAAGTTGAGCGGAAAGCACAGCCGTACCATCCTTTTCTCGAAGTCACTCACGGCACTTTCGACCCCCCTGTAACTTCGTTGTGCATAAAGCAAGAAGCCTGAATTTTCAGTGACCAAGAGGACATACTGTACTAGCTATATTCCTAAATTACTTACTTCGCCAGTTGAAGTTCTTTAATTTTGTCACTGACACACTCACCGATCATCAAAATTCTAAGGTACTTCTAGCCGACACACAAACTTCAAATTTTGAATTTAGTTAGTGTTTAGCCTATAAAGGAAGGTAAAACTGAAGCATCCCGAAATTTCAGTCCCGTTTTCTAAATTGTACAGTCACTTAAGCCAAAAATGAGGGTCAACCTCGGAACGAGAGAATAATAAGCTGTAAACTTATATAAACCTTTATTTTGGCATTCTAAAAGTTGTCTCAAAAGTCTCATAAAATCTCGTGTCCGCGTCTTAAGATATTCAAGGTCAAAGGTCACAAAAATCGGTTTTTCGCAAATATCTCGCTTTCTATGGTCTCAATGATATTTGCATCTACATGAAAATTGTAGAGAATAAAAATTCTCTACAAATTTTGTTCTAAACATTTTTTTATACGCTTAACCGTTTTTGAGATAGAGCGCGGAGAGCGCGCAGCGCTCAACCGTACATAGCACAATGCAAGGTCAACCGTGAGTCCCGGTAAATAATACTTCGTATAAAGTTAATTAATCACTAAAAAATCCATAATTATGAATAATTTGTATTATTTATTAATTAATATATTATGTTTAATTATATTTTTCAATCATCAAATACACTCCTGGACAAGATTAACGCAACAATCTGAAAATTAATTTATCTTTTTCTTATGTCAGTTTTAAAGTTTATCGAGTATTTGAATAGTAGGCTATGCATATTTTGTTTCGTTGTTCATGACCGAAATCAAAACAGTTCGTTTAGATTTACAGTTTTAAAGAATTTTTTAGAAGATAAACAATTTTCTGTAATAATGCGATATAGATTTTCTTTAAAAGTAAGCTTATAAATTGTTCTCTTTTTCAAAGTAATACGTTTTTGTGTTAGACTGTTTTATTTTTGACCCCAAAAAAATTAGAAAAATGAGTCGAACAAGGAATTTAACTGAACACGAGGTAGTGCGAGCCTCAGTTTTATTGGACGAGGGATATTGGCAGAGTTATGTTGACAATTTGTTAGACAAACATCGTTCCACAATAAGTCGTATGGTAAGATGCTTGAATGAAGTAGGAACTTATTCTAGAAGGCTAGGGCAAGGGTGAAAACGATGCACTAGCGACTTAGATGAACGTTTTATAAGACAATATGCTTTAAGAAACAGGACTGTCACTAGTTCTATAATAAGAAACGAACTCGAAGCTGTTCGTAATGTCATAATTTCTTCTAAAATAGTTAGAAGACGGTTAAATGAAGCTGGATTAAACAGTAGGAGAACAGCTACCGCGCCCTTGCTTACTAGAGAGAATAGGGTTGCCAGGTTACGTTTTGCTCGAAATCACGAAAACTGGTCTGTGGATGATTGGAAACAAGTTTTGCTTCACAGATGAAACTAGGGTTAGTCTAAAACATCCAGATGGTCGTGAGCGAGTATGGTGAAGACCAGGGAGAGAGGTTTGCTCGTTGCAATATCTCTGCAAGGATTCCATTCGGCGGTGGCTCTGTTATGTTCTGGGGTGGCATCTGCTTTGATGCTCGCACAGAGTTAGTTCCTGTCCGTATGAGATCCATGAATGCTGACTACTATCTTGAGAATATTGTAATAGAACATGTGATGCCTTTCGGTCATTTTGTGGGGCCCAATTTTCTGTTTATGCAAGACAACGCTCGACCTCACGTGACTAGGGAGGTACTCGATTATCTTAATCAAGTTGATATACCGATTATGCAATGGCCACCAAAAAGCCCGGATCTGAATTTGATAGAACATGTATGGAATGACCATAAGAAAAATGTGAAACGTCATATACCTGCACCTAGAAACCTGAGGGAACTTGAAAATGCAGTTATCACAGAATGGGAGCAAATTCCTCAAGATTTTATCCAAAATTTAATTAGAAGCATGCCTAGGCGCATAAACGCTGTCATCCGAAGTAGAGGAGGCAACATACGCTACTAGTGTCCCAGTTATACTTTTAGTGTAACCAATGTTCATAAAAAATTATTAAAATTAATTCATTATAGAGATTTGTATGATTTAATATATTGTTGCGTAAATTTTGTCCAGGAGTGTATATTCGTTTAAGGGGGTCACTACCGAGAAAAATGAAAAAAAATACGTTTTTTTTCGTTTTTTTCCATTTTTATAATCTACAATCATTTCTGCACAAAACAATCCAACCCCCACAATTATACGATGAGTATAAGTGGCTGAAATTTTTATATAAAGTAGTCAAGGTATGAGCCATCAGTCAGTATCGCCAAGATATGAGTCCCGCTCAGCCTTCGCCTAGCTTCGCATTACGCACCTTTTAATATACCACCCCATTCCACCCATTATGAAGTTATTATTATTTTCACTATTATTATTATTATCTCACTTTTTATTAACAATGCTTAGGAATAATTATATAACACTATTTACTGTATACAATATAAAAAACTTTATTTTTACAAAAATATTTTTGAAATACTATTTACTATATACAAATAAAAAACTTTATTTTTACAATAATATTTTGAAAAGTAATAATAAGATTTTATTATTTTGTTATACTTTTTTTTAACTAAAATGAACCCGCTTCATATGACGGGCCTTCTTTTTTTTCTAACTTCTTAAATTTTTCTTCTAAAACTTTTTCTTGCTCTTGAAATTTTTTGCCTCTCGCATTTCGATGCTTGTTGTAGGTCTTTCTCGGCTTTCACTATTCTCAGTTCATCTTCCTTCATCAGCCCAGCAATTGTAAATTTTCCAGGGTCAATGAAAAGTTTTTCAAGTACTCGGCAGCGGAAATATTACCTTCATTGAAGCAGCATAGTGCATCTTATGCACCTAATTCTAGTGTGCTTTTCTCTACAAAAATATTTTTTGGGCATCTAACCCACAATGCATTATTATAGCTTTCGTTTGTGTTTTGTGTCTTACCGTGAACACATTTTTCTAACAGGGCTGGATTCGCCAGGTCCCTGAAGACAGGTTGCAAAATTTCCATTACTACTTTTGGTAGATGAAAATGCTTTGAATGCTCATATAATTTTTTTTCTGCCTGGGCCTTGAGGAACTTACACCAGTCCAAGCTGCATAAATTGTGTGCCGGATTCTGGTCGTTTGAGCCGAGATGAAAAAATTCTGCCCATACTGCTTTTTTCATCTCAGCCAAGCTGCCAACGTTTCTTCGTATGGCTAAGCCATAAAACTTTTGAATGTCGTTTATTGCCACATCCATGAGTCTGCCCTTTCCTCCTATCGGCTTTCCATCTTGCAGTTTTTTGGACGTGTAGGAAGTTTTTAGCTTTCTGAGTCTAGATCCCATCCTTTTTTGTACATGTCCTATACATTCTAACTTCTGAACTAAGAGACTATCTCCGTAAGGGTTTTGTTCTACAACCTTCAAGAAACTTTTTGAGTCTCCATCACCTAAGAAGTGAAAATATCTCACATTGTATTTGTCCATTGACCTCAGGAAAATTTGCTCTGCACCAGCTGCTTCCATAGCCCCACTGGTACCACTATGATTGGCTATGCAATTTTCATTATGTGTATTCTGAAATTTTAGTGGACAACGACAGTGTTTGGAGAGTACCACAATATCCACTATTTTGCCTGAGTCAGTACTCGCAGCAGAGACCACGCCATTCAAAGAAGTATGGCCCCTTTTTTGCCAACTGCCATCTAGTGAGATGGCCAAATCCCTGTTGCCACTATTTGAAATACAGGCTTCCTCTACGGCAGCCACCATTATATCTTTTCCAACTACTTCAAGAGCTGAACGAATAACATTTTGGTGCAAAAAGTGCTTGCTTTGTGGGGGAGGAATGTTCATCATAGCACAAAGAAGTTTAGCTCCTGCAAATCCTTTACCAGTACACCTAAGTGCATAAGTAAATCTAATATTTATTGTATCTAATTTCACAGATTTACCTTCGAGTTCATAATCCAGTTTCTTGGAGTTTCTTAGTTTATTTAGGACTTGACAATTCTGACAAACAATCTTTATAGTGGATGCCAAACCGTTTCTCAAACAAACACTTAGGGTGATTTCACCACCACATTTTTTGCAGTCCACTGTTGAGTTCAGTGCTTTAGTCAGCTCTCCAACATCCACCAAATCATACGCATGGTTGCTCATGAATGACTCAAATTTATTTTGATTACCTAGTTTTTTTGAAGAAGAAGAAGGTGTACGATTTTCAGATGAGGTTGATGGTGTTGATTCAACAGATGGTAAGGACATGACCAATTTACGAGCAACAGAAATATGTGTCCCACTAAAAGGTTTATTCCTTTTCTTGCTCTTGAAGCTAGTCTTTGGCTTAGTCATTTTTCTTCACAAAACAATAATAAAAAAATTATAATAAAATAACAATATAATAAAATTTAAAACAGCAATAGTAACAGAAAACAGGAAAAAAAATTTGTAAATATGTAAACAAAAACAATCTCTCACGTAAAATATAACCAAACAAAACAAAACTAAAAAAAAAATTTGGAAAAAAAACATTTTGTTGTAAAGAATCAGTGTTGCCACACTTGTTTTTGCAAAAAAAAAGAAGACAAACACTCTAGAAATAAATTTAAAAAAGTTGATTATAACAAAAAAAGCAGCCAAAACTACAACTTTTTAGTTTTTCGGCTCTCCTGAAAAATTGACTTTTTTGTACATTTGCCCCATTATCTTCAAAACTATAAAAGTTATTGAGCTATTTTTTTTTTTAAATATCCATGGCAACACTGTGTACAGTTCGGACTAAGGAAATGTCAAACGAAACAGCTGGTAATTTACCGCGTCAATTCAAACATACAAATAAAATTCATGAACTTTCAAAATTTCTAGAAAATGTAATTTAAATTATTTCTTTAAACCCTTAGTCCCATTAAATTATATAATAATAAATAATAAGTGTGCAAAGTTTCGTTGAAATAGGATGAACGGTTGCTGAGAAAATTGGTT
The DNA here is from genome assembly GCA_019049505.1 of Pachyrhynchus sulphureomaculatus. Taxonomy (NCBI): domain Eukaryota; kingdom Metazoa; phylum Arthropoda; class Insecta; order Coleoptera; family Curculionidae; genus Pachyrhynchus; species Pachyrhynchus sulphureomaculatus. The sequence continues at coordinate 2,857,406 of CM032454.1, forward strand.
TTACTTTTCAATGTAAATTGACCTCGGTAGTGACCCCCTTAATACTTACCTACTTCGTGTAATTAAAAAATTGTGAAGTGAAATACTTTAAGTATACTTTAATTATAAAAAAGTATAAAGATGATGCTTTCATGACAGCAGGGCTAGAAGAGAACATAGTTATTAAAATAGGAGCAAAAGTCATGTTAATACGAAATATTGGCGTGAATCTTGGCTTAGTCAACGATTCTATCGGTATAGTACAAGGAGTAAAGGTTGATCCTGAAAATACAAATAAAATTTAAAAAAATACATATTACATTTAATAATGAACATCTTTACGAGCTTGGTCCAGTCAAAACTAAATTTGAAATTATTAATAGAGCTTATGTTCATCGCGAACAGTTTTCGATATGTATAGTCTATGCTATTACTATACACAAAAGTCAGGGGCTAAGTCTAAACAGTGCACTGATGGCCATCGGTTCTTCAGTGTTCATATGCGGTCAAGCATACGTGGCACATTCGAGAGTAACAAGTCTGGGCGGATTAGATCTGATTAATGTCTACTTCGGTAGTATCAAAGCTCAGGAGTCCGCAATCGTTGAATATAACCGACTTAGAAGCACTTATCGTCCAGAGTGGTCAAAAATTGTTACATCATAGCCTTTGAGAAAAACCAATAGAGACAGGGAGTGCGCTTTAAGAAAATCCATAGCTGACGTACAAGAAATATTACCCGAGAAGAAAAAAAAAAAAAAAAGAGGACTACCTACAAAAAGAAATGAGATCTCATCAAAAACATAAAATGTAAAAAATTGGCTCTCGCAACGCAGTCCTTCCACCACAAAAAGTTGTTAGATCTCATGTAAAACCAAGTCAGTTATTTTAGTTAGTATCTATGGAAGCACCTATTCAACAACTTTGTCATAAATTGTTATCTATTTAGTTACCTACCAACATTTATAGTGACCGTATCAATATTAACATCTTTATTTCTATAATAAATATAATGACTTGGCAATCGCACGGCAACATAATCACATAAGAATAATCTACTATAGGGTGGGCCATTTAAAAGTTTAAATTTAAAAATGCAATAAAGCAAAAACGGTTTGAAATTTTGCCAAATTTATTTTTTTTTTGTGAAGAACAATTGTTCCGGTTAGAGATGGAATATTATTTCATTCATATGGCTGCCGCGGCTGGCCTCACAGTACCCCATTCGATCGCACCAATTTTCGAGCACTTTTTCGAGTGTATGGGGTCGTATCTCGGCAATGGCATCACGAATGTTGGCCTTCAAATGCTCAATTGTCTCTGGTTTGTCGGCATAACACTTGTCTTTAACGGCGCCCCACAGAAAATAGTCCAACGGTGTCAAATCGCAGCTTCTTGGCGGCCAATTGACATCACCATTTCGGCTAATTAAACGGCCATCAAACGCAATAAATCGATTGTGGCATGAGATGTGTGGCAAGTTGCACCCTCCTGTTGAAACCAAACATCGTTCACATCAATACCATGAAGAGCGGGCACAAAAAAATCGGTTATCATGGTGCGATAGGTGTCTCCATTGACCGTAATGGTTGCGCCGTCCTCATTTTCAAAGAAATATGGGCCAATGATGCCTCCGCTCCACAAGCCGCACCAAACAGTCACTCGTAATGGGTGCATTGACTTCTGTAAGACCACGTGTGGGTTTTCTGAGCCCCAAATACGGCAATTTTGCTTATTAACGTACCCACCAAGATGAAAATGAGCTTCATCCGAAAAGATGATTTTTTTGGCAAAATCGACATCATCGTGCAGTTTCTCGTTGGCCCATCTAGCGAAGCGAAAACGAAGCGGATGGTCATGCGGCTTCAACTCTTGAACCAATTGAACTTTGTAAGGCGTCATACCGAGATCTTTTCGCAATATTCGACGTAAATGAAATGTTCAATTCTTGAGAACGATGACGAGTTGATGTTGATGGATTCTCACGCACACTCTCAGCCACAGCTTCGATATTTTCGGGTGTACGCACTGTACGAGCACGCTCACGTCTTGGCGCATCAACAATGAAACCAGTTTCACGAACTTTAGCAATAAACTTGCGTATACCGGGCACTGTTGGTCCTTCTCTGCGACCAAATTTTGTACGACATTTTCGTGCAATTTCCGACCAATTGTCTTTGTTTTCGAAATCAATTTCCAATAAATCCCAACGTTGCTCAAGCGTAAATCGATTCATTTCGTTCAGTGGAGATAATATACTGAATTTTGTGACAGAATAGAATGACATAAGTATTGCCAGATTCGAAATAACCGGTGGTTCAAATTTAAACCGATAGATGGCCCACCCTTTATTTAAAATACTTTATTCTTAAGTGCACTGTTTAGACTTATTTAGCAATCGAAATAGTAGATTATTCTTATGTGATTATGTTGCCGTGTGATTGCCAAGTCATTATATTTCTTATACAAGTAAAGATATCTAATATTGATACGGTCACTATAAATGTTGGTAGGCAACTCAATAGATAACAATTTATGACAAAGTTGTTGAATAGGTGCTTCCATAGATACTAACTAAAATAACTGACTTGGTTTTACATGAGATCTCACAACTTTTTTGTGGTGGAAGGACTGCGTTGCGAGAGTTGGCATCTTTTTACTTTATTAAATTTTCTTAAAACTTAATTTGGAGACTGTTTCTTTCTGATTATACCTAAATCTCTTTTAATCTTGACATATTAGGATTAATAGAATAAATAATATTGTATCGTAATATAAGCCGACGCCACTGCGCATTTCGTAATTCTCGGGCTTTTGTCTGCTAAGTTTTGGCTGCCAACTTCAGTAATGACGTTTTTCTTGTAGATCAAAGCATCATCGAGAAATCCGTCGACATAAAAATTTGTACTCATTACATATATAGTAAATTAATATGCTAAACTTTATAATAACGTCGATGTTACCTAAAGCATATATTTAACGTAAATTACGCCATTCTAGATTATTACCAGGGATTAATTTAGAATTTTGATCACATCTAGTATACCGTCTCACCACACTCCACGTGCTGAGAGTAATGTGCGCGCACCTTCGCACATGACTGAACGATCGCTTGCTTTTGTTTGTAAAGACTACTTACGATGTTGCCAATTGAGGCAATTTAAAACATCGATCAAGATTGGAATTGCATTAAGATAAATAAATACTACCAAGATAACATTATTTAAGATTAAATAGCGGTTAATCTTATCAACTTCATTTTTATTAAGACTCGAGCTTTTTAAATGTTCTGTACGGAACACATACACACTTCGGTGTCTGTTCGTCTGTTTGTCTGTCTGTCTGTCTATCACACCCGATTTTTTGTCTATTTGACACAGAAATTTGAAATTTGGTACTAATATAGGAATTGATGGCGTTCTCAGAGCCGTGTAGTTTTGAAAGTTAAATTTTGACTTTGGGGGTGAAATCGGAAGTAAAAAAAAATTTTTTTACTAGGTCATCGAGTGGGGTGTCAAATGAAAACCTGTAAAAACACGAGTTCAAAAATGTATACAATGTAATACTTGCCCACACTTTTCTTTATATATATATATATATATATATATATATATATATATATATATATATATATAGATATATATATATATATATATATATATATATATATATATATATATATATATATATATATATATATATATATATATATATATATATATATATATATATATATATATATATATATATATATATATATATATATATATACAGTCCCTGGCCAAATTATTAGACGCACTGTATTTTTTTTAGTAATTTTATGTTTCTTAAGAGTTTTTATGCAATAATGGTATATTTAAACTACAATATTATTGATTTTATTTAAAAGAATTGTTGTAGACTACATATTTGTATTTATTTTCAACATATGGCAACACTGTGTTGACAAAGTGATACATGAACGTAAATAAGTACAAACCTGTATCAGTCGCGATCGGAATCGAGTCAGGTACGGACGTGTTTCTGTGGCTTTATGGACTGTGATTGTTTGTTTAACAGTTTTATACTACTCAGTTATTTGTTTATTTTGTATGCAGTGTTTTAAAAAAGTAATTGGACTATTTTCATTATGGGTAGAAAAGGCGATCTTTCACCACGTAAAAAAGCTGAAGTGAAGGCCCTTGTGATTGCGAAAACATTTACAAACCGAGAAATATCACGAAGATTGGAGGTTTCTGAAGCTAGTGTACGACGCATAAAAAAGAAAATTGAGTCAGGGAAGGAATTAAGCCCGAAAAGAAAGAAAAGATGCGGTAGAAAACCAATTTTCACTCTACGGTCAGAGAGATATTTGAAGAAAATTTGTGTAGAAAACAGATTTGCTACCACAAAGGTAATAAAATCACAAATCCAGGATGCTAGCGTAAATGCTTCTGAGCGCACTGTTCGAAGAAAATTGAAAGAATTAGATTTTAAGGCCTGTCGCCCCGCCAGGAAGCCCAAGTTAACAGCTGCAATGAAAGCAAAGCGCCTGAAGTGGGCCAAACAATGGCAAGACAAAGATGTGGACTTCTGGAGATCGGTAAGATACAGCAATTTAATCAATAATTGATACATTATTTCATTTTCAGTTAAATAAAGCAAATAAACATGGAAGTTTATATATTTTTCCTATTTCTGACAGGTCTGCTTCAGTGACGAAAGCACATTTGAATTTTGCAGAATAAAGCTCAGTATGTGCGTCGTCGTCATGGAGAAAAGTTTCATCCTGATTGTGTCGTCCCGACGGTTAAACATCCCACCTAAGTGATGATTTGGTCAGTCATCAGCGGCAAGGGTACTGGACGTCTGTACGTCGTCAAAGGAATAATGAGGCAAGATCAGTACAAAGAAGTATTACAAAATCGGTTGATTCCGCAGCTCAGAGAATGGTTTCCAAATGGGGAACCCATTCACTTTCATGCAAGATGGAGCTCCCTGCCACACTGCTCGGTCTGTTAAAGCTTTTTGGCAGAAAAAAAATATCCCTCTGTTGGATTGGCCGGGTAATAGCCCCCATTGAAAATGTGTGGGGGCTGATGAAAAGAGAAGTGGCTAAAGATGTGATTACCAACAAAACCCAGCTCCTAGAAAAGATTATTCATGTGTGGAATCATCATCCTCAAATGCAGGAGACAGTACAATCTTGCATTGATAGCAAGCCGCGCAGAATTAAAGCTTTGATAGCGGCTAAAGGTGGCTCAACTAAATATTGACTTTTACTAACTTTAATTTTACTTTTCTTTAAAACTTAATAAACTTATGCTTTTCTAAATTAATGCTGTTTTATTTATGTCAGATAAATAGGTAATTGATTGGATAATATAAAAATAAAAAACAAATCAATTTAAAATAATAAAACGCTACAATATCACTCGGTAATTAATATTTTACATGAAATCTTGCAGTGCGTCTAATAATTTGGCCAGGGACTGTATATATATATAAATAAAATATATATATATATATATATATATATATATATATATATATATATATATATATATATAATATATATATATATATATATATATATATATATATATATATATATATATATATATATATATATATATGTATATATATATATATGTATATATATATATATATATATATATATATATATATATATATATATATATATATATATATATATATATATATGTATGTATATATATATATATATATATATATATATATATATATATATATATATATATATATATATATATATATATATATATATTTGGGTTTAACTGTATACATACACAAGTAATATATAACAGTTATACAACTAAGTGTTGTGTTCCCATTCGCCTTCTCCAAACCTCTTTATCATCCGCCATTTCTTCATCCATTCCTCGTGACCTCATGGCTTGTTTCATATGTTCATTCCAGGATCTATGTGGTCGTCCTTTTTTATTTCTTCCCGGTGGTTTTCCATGTCCTGAGTCTTTTGGGCTATCTTGTATCGTTCATTCTGAGTAGGTGTCCAAAACCATTTTTAATCCTCTATTTTCTATTCTTTGTATAATTGTTTCTGTTGCTGCTGTTCTATTGCGTATTTCTTGGTTTGTTAGGTGTTGGAATTTTGGACACTCCGGCGCTGCTTCTCAGGTAATCCATCTCTATCGTCGTTATTTTTCTTTTATCCTCTTCTTTCATTACCCACAGTTCACTACCATAATTTAAAACCGATTCTACCATTGTTCTTCCAATTCTCTTTTTGTTTTATGTAGTTATGTTTTGATCCCACCATATTGAGTTAAGAGCTCCTATGATCCTCCTGGCTTTTTGTATTTTATTCTGTGTTTCCTTTTTACCTGTACCATTTTTGTTGTCAATCAGGACTCCTAGATATTTAAATTCCTTGACTTGTTTGACATGTGTATCGTTGTTAATTAAGACATCAAATTCTATTTCCGAGTTCATAATCATATACTCCTTCTTTTCAAGGCTTACCTCTAATCCCCATTCCTTGTAATCTGTGTATAATCTCTTCAATACATAATCCATATCGAATGCATCTTGTGTTATTATTACTTGGTCGCCTGCAAAGTTTAACGATAATAGGTGTTTATCACTAATGGGAAAGCCCATGCTTTGGCAAGTGCGGATCCATTTCTTTAGAGCGTTGTCTACAAATATATTAAATAAGATTGGTGAAAGACAACACCCTTGTCTTAGACCCTTTGTAATGTGGATAGCTTCCGAGAGATAGCGTCCTTGTTTCACATATCCTATATTTTCATTATATAACTCTTTTATTGTTGTTATCATCCTTTCTTTTAACCCTACTGTTTTCAAGACATGCCAAAGTTTATTTCTCGGTACACTATCGTATGAGTTCTTAAGATCTATAAAGATCATATGTATTTCGTCATCTTTTTGGATCTTCTTTTCTATAAATTGCTGTAAAGTAAACAAGTTGTCTATACACGACGGCCCGGAGTAAATCCGCTTTGGTTCTCGGATGTCTTTCCTTTAATTGTTTCTCTTATTCCATTCTGCAATATTTTACCGTACAGTCTGCTCATAGTGCTTGTAACGCATATACCTCTATAATTATTAGGGTCTTTTCTATTTCCTTTCTTATAGATTGATGAAATGTAACTTTTTTTCCATTCGGTAGGTGTTCTTCCTTGTGATATACAATTATTAATTAAGCTAGTTATTGTTCTCCACATGGTTATACCTCCATTTTTAATCATTTCTGCAAAGATATCACCTGGTCCGGCCGCTCTTCCATTCTTCATTGTTTTTAGATTTGCTTGTACTTCATCCATGGTTATTTCGTCCCAGTCCTTTCCCTCTGTGTCTTCTGATTCATTGTCCTCTATACTAAGGAATTTTTGTCTGTTTTCAGTTAGTAATATTTCGTAATAATTTTTCCATTCTTCCAGGGGTATTAAATTTACGGCCCTCTTTTTGTTGTTCGTTTTCATATTTTTGATGGTTTGTTTGTATTATTTTTAAAAATCGCGAAAAATCGTTCTCCCCCCCCTTGTCTCGAAAAGAAATGATCAAAAATTTTGAAACAATTCTAGAATATTCTCCACAGGGTGTAGATTGAAAGAAAATTATCAATAGTGCATTACCTTTAATACTTTATCTGGTAATTGATGGCCTCATCAGGGCCGTGTCGTTTTGAAAGTTAAATCTTGACTTAAGGGGTTAGTTTGGGGGGGGTGAAATTGGAAGTGAAAAAAAAAATTTTTTTACGTCGAGTGGGATGTCAAATGAAAGCTTGTGAAAACACGAGTTCAAAAATATATATAATGTAATACTTCTACACTTCTCTTTGTAATATTTTAAAAAAGTACTGATCAAAAAATTTTGAAAAAAAAAAGTCTGGAATATTCTCTACGAAAATTATTACGAGTGCATTACCTTTAATAATTTATCTGGTATATTAAAAAAAAAAAAATTTCAAGGTCATCAGTTTTCAGTAAAGATCGAAAAAAAAAATTGTTGAAAACTCATTTGGGATATGTTTTGTGAAGTCACTGATCATTTTATACTTCCGGAACAAAAATTTTTATTTTAACGTACGGAACACTAATTGCGCCAGTTCAACTTACACTTGACCAGGTATTAAACTTGTAAATTAAAAGTTTTAATTAGTGAGGATGATTTTGATCTCTAAGAGTACGAATCAGAAAATTTCGAAAAAATTCCGGAATATTCTTCATAAGGTGTGGATTGAACGAAAATTTTTCAAGGTCATCGGGCGGGGTGTCAAACGAAAGCAACAACTAGTTAAAAATCGCGGTTCCTCAACCCTATCTCTAAGAGTACTAATTAAGAAATTTCTAAAAAATTCTGGAATATTCCCCATAAGGCGTAGATTGACTGAAAATTTGTACAAGTGCATTACCTTTGATAATTTATCTGGTATATAAAAACAAAGATCGGAAACAAACTTTGTTGAAAATTCATTTGGGGTGTGCTTTGTGAAGTCACTGATAATTTATACCTCCATCACAAAAAATTTTATTTTAGAAGCAATCACGGTACGGAACACTAATTGCGCAAGTCCGACTTTTTTTTTTTAATTTGCTTAGTATAAATTAGATATTCCAACGAAATACGGCTCAATCTGGCTCTCATTTTTAAGGCAGATATTTTTAACGTTACTGTATAGTAGTTTAAAATATGTGAGTATTTTTGTATTCTTTTAAAAATGTTATAGCCTGCCGCGTAGCCAAGGAGGGACAGGTCCCTTTAATAACGGAACTTTTTTTTATTGGGATTCCGTTTTTATGAAGAATATTCACCCTCGGGGCATCAATTTTTAAATCGAATATTAAGTTTTTAAAGTTTCGTTGTAGATAGAGACTCTTTTGTGAAAAATCTCCACTCCATTTGCTGTATTGCAAGGTGTTTAAGCGTTTAGAGTTCTAGTACGAAGGGGTCTTTTTTTATCAAGAGGTTCGCTTCCCGATTGTTGTTTACTATCTTCCCGTTTTTTTTCAATTATACCTCCTTCTATAAGTAGATCTTCCTGTGCTGTTCTCTATTTTTTTTCTTTAAATAAATTTCCATTGTATTTATATGCCCTCGTCCGCTTGACTACGCCACTGATTATAACTATAAACTGTCTAATTTAACTTTAAAACTGGTTTAATTTTACCATTAGGAATTTGACAAGAATACCTACTAAAGTTATGAAGTTAGGCTGTACTAGGACTACAAGATTTGTTAAAATCCTCTAGTCTGAAAATGAAAAAAACTCCAAAATCTATTAACTTAGTATTTTTCTTTCTTTTTAATTTCCTTCTCAAATGTTTCTTAGCTGATGTTTACTACATGAAATCTAACTAACTGATTTTGGAATGTTTAACCCAAGGACACTTCCTTACAGTTCTAACCACTATACCAAATACTTTATGGTATTCTTACAATTGGCTTTCGTTTCACATAAAAAATTTATAAATAAAAGCCCAGTCGACCACTAGAAGTTTTTTAAATTCTATATTAAGTCCAAATATCCGACTCTCTCAGTGAATGTGGCTGTTAATATTTTATAAATATATTTTTACTTAAATTTATGTCTAAAAATAAGTGTGATTTTATTTAAGTTTTTTTAAAATCTGATTTTTTTTCTATAGGAAAAGGAAACAAAAGTATAGAGAAAACTATTTCGAAAAGATTTTATTTATTTCTTTTTCAAAAAACTCAAAAAATCCTCTCAAAACCGACGACTTGGGGTCTGAACATTTTTCACAAGAGAAGGATCCTCTAAAAAGCCCTGTTTTATAGGCAAAAGCCCCGTGCCCCCTGCCCCTGCCCTCTGCCCCCGCTCCTAGCTATACGACATATCTATATATATATATATATATATATATATATATATATATATATATATATATGTATATATATATATATATATATATATATATATATATATATATATATATATATATATATATATATACATCTAAGTTAAATAGTTTTTAACAGATTTAACATTTTTAAGAGTAATGAGCAATGACGTGGAAGAACGGAAGAAATTTAATAACAGACTTCTTTACCAGACGGGAACAAATTTTAGCGAGCATTGTTCGACATACGGGGCCAATAACGAGAAGGTCCATAATTATGAACTTAGCCAGCAACATATGTATTTGCCTATACACATACTAACAACTGACGTAACAACAGACTGAAGAATATTGAATCAACTCGGCAACATCAATCAGCTGTTCATTAAAAACTGCCGGTCGTCGTATGTTTATTCGGTTACCTACACGTTGAAAAATGTTTTATAAATAACAACAAAAATGTGTTCGTTCAATCGTAGGGAAAAAATGTATTTTTTTCAGCAAAAATAAAGAGAAAATAATTAAATTTGTTTTAAATTCAGAAAATTGAGAGTGTCGGAAAATGGAAGAGGTACAAGTTATAAAATATAACAAATTTTTCGTCGGTATTTATGCAGTGCTGTGCATCGGGAGAGTCAACGGCATTCACCGGAAAAAGGTATTTCAAGGCGGGATGTCTATTGTTTTGATACTGGCAGTCTTATATTGATTTTAATGCAGGTTTATATATATATATATATATATATATATATATATATATATATATATATATATATATATATATATTATTGCCACAAAAAAGTTCTTCTTTCTCACATTTGGTCAATATGCTTCTATGTTTGGCTGACGGGCCCAAGCCAAGTCAGCACAAACGTTATTACCATTGTGTATTAAGGAATGACCTGACAATGTTACATGTTTTCAAAATCACTGACTCTAAATGTTTCTGTGTATGTTTGTGTTGGGTCCTAATTATACTAAGTGTGGTGTGAAAGTTATTGGTGTAAGGCCTGTGGCTGATATGATGAGGGGGACAATGATGACTTTTTCTTGTTTCCATAGCCTTTTTTATTTCTGTTGCAAGGTCTGTGTATTTGGAGATTTTTTCTGTGTATTTCGTTTGGATGTTTGTGTCGTTGGGGACAGCTATGTCAATTAGATAGGTGACTTTTCCTTTTTTGCATTGAAAAGTAACATTGGGTCTATTGGCGGAGACTGTTTTGTCTGTAATGGATACTGATGTCCAGGTAGAGCTTGTAATCTTTATTTTCAAGGATAGATTTTGGTGTGTATTTGTAGTAGGGATCTGTGTTTTCTATGAGTTTGTATGTTGTGGCTAGTGCTTGGTGAACTACTTTTGCAGCTGAGTCATGTCTAGCTGTGTATTCCGTTCCGGCTAATATTTTACATCCGCTTGTTATGTGTTCGATGGTTTCTTTCTGCTGGTGGCATTTTCCTGCATCTGTCTTCTGTAATAGTTGGGTCTTTGATGATGTGCTTTTGGTAGTTTCTGATTAATATGACTTTATCCTGGATCGCAAGTAAGAAGCCTTCTGTTTCAGGGCTTTATTGCTATTATTATTATGATTAGTTAAACAATTAAATACTATCTAAGGATTCTACAATGAGTTTAGTCAGCTAGATTAGAAAACACGAAGAAAAATTTTTGTATCAGCAACAAGGTTTAGTACTGTTTCTATATGAATCAGATACAAATTACAATAAAAAATAATAATTAAAATATGAATTTGTGAAAAATACAGTCTAATTGAAAACTTGAAACAGTGGTATTGTCTGATAAGAATATGTAATATTCTGTTTTGATATTTCATATCGAAATAGCAAGGTGAATCTGGACCTACATACTCCATAGAGTGTGTACTACTCTCGTTTTATGTTTATGTTACTATTTTTATCATACGTTTGCATGGTATGAAAACACGGTAAAGTAGGAATATTTTGTCTCCTAAATAGGTCTTATGAAACTGAGCTGAAGTCACCTATAAAATCAGACCGTATTGTAACCTGATTGAATTAATCCACTGTCAATAAGCTGCTATATACAGGGTCTGTTAACTGTATAATTAAAAACAGAAATGAACTCAACACAAATTATATCTATATATTTTCCCACGTTAGTTTCTGATTAATATTTAGACTTAGAAATTGAATAAGTACGAAGAGAACTTTGATTTTGTGGCATTTTTTTGGGAAAAACTGTATGGCAAGGGTTTTTTTTTTCGTATTAGGGAACGAACTATTCTCCTGACAGTTTTCATGACATTTCGACGATTAGTTTACAAGTTACAGTGGTTTTAGTGACGCTACTTCTGATATTTTCAAAACAATGGAAAAAATCAAATTTCGTGTGTTGATTAAACACTGTTTTTTGATGGGAAAAAATACCGTTCAAGCAAAGCAATGGCTTGATGAGTGGGGGACTCTGCCCCTGGCAAATCACTCATCATTTACTGGTATACTGAATTTAAACGCGGTCGTACAGATACAAATGATACTGAACGCTCAAATGGGGTGGTTACACTGGAAAACATCAAAAAAATCGACAAAATTGTTTGGATGACCGTGAAGTGAAATTGCCTGAGACAAATGACACTCTAAAGATATGAAATAAACGTGTTGGTCATATTTTGCATGAATATTTGTGCATGAGAAAGCTCTGTTCGAAATGAGTACCGCGTTTGCTCGCAGTGGACCAAAAACAACAACGTGTTGATTTTGAGCGCTCTTTAGACCTATTTAAGTGCAATAAGAAGGATTTTTTCATGCGATATGTGACAATGGATGAAACGTAGATCCACAACTATACACCAGAATCAAATCGGCACTCAGCTGAGGGGACAGCAGCCGGTGAAAGCCACCCGAAGCGACCAATGACACATCAGTCGGCTGGGAAGGTTTTAGCCTCTATATTTTGGGATTCACATGGAATAATTTTCATCGACCATGCTGAGAAGGGAAAACCCCTCAATAGCGAATATTATATAAAATTATTGGTGCGTTTTTGAAGGCAAAAATCGCAAAGAAACGGCCCCAAATGAACAAGAAAACAAGTGCTCTTTTATCAAAACAATGCACCTTGTCACAAGTCAATGGTTACGATTGCAAAAATGCATGAATACAAGTTCGAATTGCTTCCTCATCCACCGTATTGTCCAGATTTGGCCCCAGCGACTATTATCTATTCGCAGACCTTAAAAAAGTGCACGCGGGAAAGAGATTTGGCTCCAATGAAGAAGTTATCGCCAAAACTGAGGCCTATTTTGAAGACAAATCTATCTACAAGAAAGGTATAGAAATGTTAGAAAAGCGTTGGATTGATTGTATCGCTCTTGAAGAAGACTATATATTGATGAATAAAGACGAATCTTGCAAAAAAAATGTGTTTTAAGTAGTTAGACCAAAAACTTTTTTGCCTACGTGTTATATGGTTCTCTTCGGTATCTCACAAAAAAAAGAAAAATTATTTATCCAGTGCAGATTTCTCAAGCAAACACTAACTTTTACTTTCTCTTAGACTAATGAAGAATTATAACCCGATATTTTAAGTGATAGGTATTTTATGTCAGCATAATAATAAAAAACCGGTCAAATGTAAATTAGACTTACGCAATAAAAGCTCCGTTCAAATGATTGCATTTAAAAAAAAATAAAATCCTTACCTAGGTAAAGTTAATTAGGTCCCTGACATCCTAAGATCCAATATGTATTTTCACGTGTTTTCTTAGTCAATAATGTATAATAGTTATAGCATTGTAGCTATCTAATAGTCAATAAAGCAATCTAACTCAGTCTCGAATCTAGTGGTAAAAGTCTAAAACAAATATTTACTACCTAAATATTTGTTTAATTATAAACAAAGGTATCTAATGGTTAAAGCAGTAGCTATCTCTCTTGGTTTAATTCACAGCTTTCGACGAAATAAACTTTCACCATTTTGGCAACTTGGATTTTTTATGCCAGATAAATTATCAAACGTAATGCACTCGTGATAATTTTTCCTCAACCTACACTTTATGGAGACTATTCCAGGATTTTTTCAAAATTTTTTGATCAGTACTTTTCAAGATAGGGCCGGTAGACAGGGGTCTTTGGTCATTTTTTGAAAAATAATGTAAAGAAAAGTGTGCGCAAGTGTTACGTTATATATATTTTTGAACTTGTGTTTTCACAAGCTTTCATTTGACATCCCACTCGATGACCTGGTAATTTTTTTTCGCTTCCGATTATACCCCTTAAAACTAACCCCTTAAGTCAAAGTTAAACTTTCAAAACTACACGACCCTAATTGGACCATCAATTCCTATATTTATGCCAAATTTCAACTTTCTATGTCAAATAATTTCGGAGAAAATTGAGCGTGACAGACAGAAGGACAGACAGACAAACGGACACCTAAGTGATCTTTTAAGTGTTCCGTACGGAACACCAAAAATATTGAGACATTGACAGTATCCTTTTACACAGCTAATAGTTAAGTCGTTTACGTAAATTCTTGTGCTTCCAAAAAGATAAATTCAGATTTATATTTTATTTTTATTGCGATGTTCGGGAATTAGCTGTACTTCAAGGTGTTTGGTTAAGGTTTTGTTCAGCTGGTGAACTCGATGTAGCTAGTTCTTACAACATATCATTAGTTCTTTCTCATGCAGCTATAACACAGAGTAAAAGAACTGTTTCACATTATATACCAGGTGTACAAGTATGAAATGCGGATTTCAGACAACAGTTTGTGCTATAAAGATTTGACACTCCGCCATTTTGTTGTGTCATCAACAAGTGTCAGACGCGCACGAGTGATAAATTGAAAAAGTGTGTGCATAGTGTTGTGTTGTTGTGTTCAATATGTCGAAATTTATACCGAACAAAAAACATTTGCGTACAGCATTAATTTTTTGTTTTCATTTGAAGAAAACTGCTGTTGAATCATACCGATTACTTCGAGAAGCTTATGGTGAACATGCTCCATCGCAAGATACGTATAAACGATGGTTTCGGAGTTTCAAAAGTGGTGACTTCGATGTTGCAGAGGAACGTGGAAAACCGCCAAAAAAATACGTACGGTACCACATGAGTTGAAAGACAGGCAAATGAAAAAGCGCAAAAACACGTGTGACATTTTGCTCGCTCGGTACAAAAGGAAGCCGTTTTTGCATCGTATAGTTACAGGGGATGAAAAGTGGATTTATTTTGGGAATCCCAAGCTCAAAAAATCATAGGTAGACCCAGACGCACCATCCACATCGACCGCAAAACTGAATCGCTTTGGCAGAAAGACGATGCTCTGTGTTTGGTGGGACCAGAGGGGCGTGGTCTATTATGAGCTGTTAAAAACCTAGGGGAAACGGTTAATACTAAACGTTACCAACAACAATTGACCGATTCGAGCCGTTCGCTGCTTGAAAAAAGGCCAGAATACCGAAAGTGGCAACACAAAAGTCATTTTTCTTCATGACAATGCTTCATCACATACGGCAAAACCAGTTCGCGACACGTTGGAAGCACTCAGCTGGGAAGTTCTACCCCATGCGGCTTACTCACCAGATTTGGCTCCTTCCGATTACCACTTGTTTGCATCGATGAGTCACGCACTTGCTGAGCAGGGCTTTGGTTCTTACGAAGATGTGAAAAAATGGTTCGATGAATGGCTCGCAGCAAAAGGGGAACATTTTTACTGGCTTGGTATTCATTCACAAATTGCCCGAAAGATGGAAAAAAAGCACTTTTTTATCATTCTTCCGAATTTAACATGTTTTTTTAGAAAAAAATCTTCATTTCATACTTGTACACCTGGTACAAATTGCCTGTTTGACGTTTAATGCAAAAATATTTAAAAATACAAATACAACTAAAAAGTCTATATACTGGTATTTTCTGTATTTTATATATTGTTATGTTTTATTAGACTAACTTATTCGGTTAAACTCCTACTTTCATTACATTAACAATCTTCTGGAAAGGATCACAAAGCCAATCTAGTCTTGACGTTCTTGGTGGAGTTCCATATGAAACGAATGATACTTGTATTTTCTCCTGGTGCGATTAACCGTAGATTGGGATGTGTCAGATAAGTCAGCTAGTTGACGGCTGCGGACCTGGGAATTATCTTCAACTTGAAGTAAAATCTCCATTTCTTTTTCCTCATTGGTATCATTCTGGTTTACTACTTTCCGTTTCGTATACTCAACCTACCGTCAAACCGTTCGATTAAGCACTGAAAAGATTTTCTAGATGGTATACGTCTATTAGGGTACTTCGCTAATAGACATGTCAAAATTTGACAATGCCTACATTTTTGTTTTGTCTTGGCAACTGTGATGTTATAGCGTAGTAACGGTAAAACTTGAAAAATTCAAAATAAACTGAAAACTATTAGAAATAGGTATATGACATACTTAGTAAACGTTGAAGGGTTTTGTAAAATCTATCAGAAAAAATAATAATATACAGGGTGTGCCATTTAAAAAGTTTGAGATTTTTCAATTTAAAATAGTCGAAATGCATAAATTTATTTTGAACACCCTGTAGCATCTAACTCAAATATCTTTACATATACATTTTTTTCATCTCTATAGAACGCTCGTACCAATTATGAGTATTCCACCTTCAGAAACAATGGCGCAACTGGCAATTTTTTTTACAAAACTGAAAACTAGTAGGTTTAGGTATATAACATTAATAATAAAAAAGTTATAACATTTTACGCAAAATTTAAAAATAAATTAGAAAATAGAATGTTCCATTTAACAAAAATATTCCCTAAAAACTATTGTATTTAACATTTTTCCGTCATTCCCGAAACCAATGAGATATTGAACTTTTCTCTATCGTTGACTCACCCGGTACAATAAAATGAAAAAAAAAAAAAACAGTTTTTTGTCGGTTTTTTCAATTTTGTAGATTATGTACACATTTGAGCGATTTAAAATTAACGAAGATTTATTGGAAATTTCATTACGAAGAGTTTCTTTTTTTTTTTTGTCTCGATCCGACATATATAATCGGAGTTATTTGCATTTTGAGCTCAAAAAACGCATTTTGAAAACTACAATTGTTTATAAACAAAAAAGTTTTTGGAGGTCCAAAACTCAGGACAATACTCCTGGTGACACCCCATATTGTTGTTTCTAAACTGTGCAATTTCAAATGCTATGCACTAAATTAGATGCGTAATGTTCCATATGTTTTGAATTTCCTGTTTTTTGATACAATGATTTTGATTTAATAACATCTTCTGCCAAATTCAGATGTTATTATATACTAATATCAAAATTTTAGAAACATTAACAGGCTAGAAATATATACGCCCAAAAAAAGTGGCCTTGACTCGGAACATACAAAAAAAAGTCTATAGATTTTGATTTTATCCTTCTTGATTTTAATTGTCGTAATGATTAGAGTAGTTGTAGTAGTGCTAAATAGAACTGTTAATAATAATTATTATTTTTCAGTATGAGCGATCCCAAATCTGCCGGAAACACAGGAATATTTTCAGTTTTGGACGCACAGTCACCAGTACATTTAACTGCTCATCGCCCGCGTTATGAATCACGCAGGTAGGATACAATTTCCATATACTGTATATGTTGTTACTTAGTTTTATAAATGACGTTTTAAATACTCGCCTATAAGGATCATATACCAAGTAGGTATATAAATTACAATAGAATATTGTTAATTGTTTGCGATTTTAATATCTACTCATTGTCCTCGTGAATCATATCCAAAAATATTGAATTATTGTGCGTTATAAGTGGGTTACTAGGTCATTATACTTTTAAATCATTTATTATATCATACTTATTTTTTAAATCTCAATCACTGCTTTATAGGTTTTAATTTAAAATTACTTTTTTTAACACATAATATATCTGTTAGTGAGTAGGGATGGATTTTTTTTCAATAAGTGATAATTATCTATATATCGAGTAATGATAGGTTAATCAAAAAATTGGTATATCGATTAGTTTTGGCTTTCCGATTCGGCGATTAGTTTTTGAAAATAATTGTCGATATATCATAATTTAGAGACCGGATTATATGCATTTGCATATTTTCATATGCATTTGCATATTTAGACCATTCTCACCGATTATTGCATATTTTACCCAAAATCTAGTAATGATGCATATTTTCCCTATATTTATAATATTTCTCGGTATTACTAGGCAATTGAATTGCTCAAGGTATTGTTAATGTCGCCGTCTGGAACCGATCTTATCGCAGGGACATTACCTGCAATAGTCTAAACATCGATTAGGTTATAGTGCCAAGGGAATACTCAAAATTACGACGGTATTTTATTCCTTTGTTTCTTGGTCGGGATATTAAGTGATAAGTAGTTAGTTTCTAAGAATATTTGTTTGACCGTAGATCAAATAAACAATTTTCTCGAAGACGAATTTTTATTTTAAAACAAGATATCAGTTTTAACATTAGTGTTGACGCGCTTGCATCAGTGTAGTCTTTTTTGCAATTTTTAACGTGTTGTGTTAAAGTTTAACGTGTACCATTACATACCAACAATTTACCAACACGTTCTGGAATAAATACGTAATGAACTTAAGGATGACATTATTTGGATTTCAGCTGATGAAACTACCAACAGTTGTGGTCGCTATATTGCGAATTTAATTGTGGGTGCATTAAGATTAGAGCCTTCTTCTTCCTTTTTGGTGGCCTGCAAAGAACTTGACAAGACAAATCATTCTACGATGGATAGATTAGTGAATGAGGGTATTACCCGTGGGGGGGCGGGATAGAATATCTCCCCCGGTATGTTCTGCCTGTCGTAGGAGGCGACTTAAAGAACAATCTAGATGGTAGATGCCCAGATCCCACCAGCATCGCCCGGTGTGATACCATCGCATCGGCTTAAGCTGCGTGAAGTTGCTTAACGTTTCGTGGCTGTGCCGATGTCCCGGACTGTGGGACCAAATAGCATGATGAGGCACCTGGATACAAAAAATTCCGGAGGTAAAATAGCCCCCCGTTCGGATCTCCGGGTGGGGGCTGGTTCAGGGGCGTCGACATGCAGAGATCAGAATTTCAAAATGGATTTTTGCAACATACGAGGCATAAATTCAGTGCACCAACACCTGCAATCAAATAAACCTCATGTACTCGCTCTCTGTGAAACTAAGGTCAGTTCATCGACCAGCACAGTAAACTATCTTTATCCTGGGTACGATTTCTATTCCCGATTTAGGCGTAACTTTGGAATCTGTCTTTATGTCAGAAGCGACCTCTCTTGCCAACGAGAAGAGGCTCTGGAGCCCCCAAACTTTGATGTTATGTGGTTAAAAATAACGACTCAACCAACCACAAGGTTCGTCTGTATCCTCTATCGACCACCAAGTGATACAAACTTTAGAACACTTTTCGCTTCTCTTGCAGACACCATAGACCATTTACAAATTAACTATCCAAATGCCGAAATTGCCATCCTGGGCGACTTTAATGTCCACAACACCAACTGGCTTAAATATTCAAATACTACCGACGAACAAGGTCGTGAAGCCGAATCATTTTCAATCAGTTGTGGCTTGACTTAGCTTATTGATGAACCAACACGAATCCCTGATCGAGACGGAGAGTTCGCCAGTCTTCTTGATCTGTTTTTAACCACCAATCCGGAGATTTACACGGTCAGCGTAAATCCACCGTTAGGTTCTTCCGACCATAAACTACTTTCGACATCGAGTATTCTACCAATCAGTGACAGAGAGGCGCCCAAACCGCGCAAGATTTGGCACTACAAATCTGCTAAATGGGAAGATCTCATGGAATATTTTCGAACTTTCCCTTGGTTGGACGTTTGTTTTCGATCCGACGACCCATCTGACTGCGCCAGGGAGGTTTCCGATGTTATTTTGGCCGGTATGGATGCCTACATCCCTTTTTCGAAGAAATGCCCTTCCAACGGCAAGCCTTGGTTTGACCTAAAATGCAAAGAAGCTGTTGCTTCTAAACATCTTGCATACCGACAGTGGCGTGAAGATCCTAACACCATAAATCGTAACATCTTTGTTCGTGCCAGGAACAGATGCAAAGAAATTATCGACGAAACCAAGGAGGTACACAATCAACGGATTAGAAACAAACTTCTCGCTTGTCCCGGCAATTCCAGGTCCTTTTGGTCAGTCGCTAAGGCAGTTAGTCAAAATTTCACCAAATCCACCATACCACCACTCACACGGCCAGATAATTCTATTGCAACGACACCTGTTGAGAAAGCGAACTTGTTGGCTGAACTCTTTGCTTCACATTCTACTGTCGATTTCTAAGGAAAAAACACCACCTACTATTCCCATAGTGCAGTCAAGGATGCCCGATATTGTCTTCAGACAGCGTATCATAAAACGTATTTTGATGAAGCTAGACACCAAAAAGGCTTCAGGCGCTGACGGAATACCTGCCATAGTTCTCAAGAACTGCGCGAGGGAACTAACACCAGTTTTCTGTAGACTTTTCAACCTATCCTACAGAAAGGGAATATTTCCTTCCTGCTGGAAATGTGCCACAGTTCAGCCGATACCTAAAAAAGGGCAAGAAGACCCTGCCAAATAACTACCGACCAATCGCACTACTCTCAATAATATCGAAAGTCATGGAAAGGGCTATCAATCAGCATCTTCTAAAATATCTTGAAGGATTCAACATTATTAGTGATCACCAATATGGCTTTCGTAAAAATAGATCAACAGGAGATCTTCTGACTTATGTAACACATGTTTGGAACAACGCAATTGAACACTTTGGAGAATCTCGAGCGGTTGCTCTTGACATATCCAAGGCATTTGACCGTGTTTGGCACGATGGGCTGTTGGCTAAGCTACGTTCTTATAGTATGTCTGAAAAGTTCTGTTTGTGGCTCTCATGTTTCCTCAGAGAGCGTTCTTTACGAGTGGCAGTTGACGGATTCCTTTCTAACACCTTCAATATCAACGCCGGTGTGCCCCAAGGTTCCATACTGTCTCTTACTCTCTTCCTCATTTATATTAACGATCTGCTGGAAAAGACCGAGAATCCAATCTACAGCTTTGCAGATGACAGTACACTTATCTCTTCATTCACTTTGAACGCTCGGACATCGACTACTCAGACGAATATCCGCAGACAGCAGGAAGTCATTCAACTTAACAAAGACCTGGAAGAAATTCTATCTTGGGGTGACAGTAACCAAGTGGAATTTAACGCTACAAAAACCCAGGCGGCAGTTTTTTCTAAAAAAGTTAACGTTGCAGAACCCGACATAGTTATGTCGGGGCACTCCATCCCTCTAACATCGTCACTCAATCTGTTAGGCGTTAATTTGGGAGCAAATATGTCCTGGCATGAACATGTTGCAGGCATAGCAAGAAGAGCTTCTCAAAAGTTGGGAATATTGTTTCGAACCAGAAAGCTTTACACTCCACAACAACTGTTAATTCTTTACAAAGCTCAAATTCGACCAACTATAGAATACTGCTCCCATGTTTGGAGCTCCGCTCCCAAACATACACTACATTTGTTGGATTCTATCCAGAGAAGAGCTGTTCATCTGATTGGACACCCGGAACTGACCGACGGCCTTGATTCGCTGGAGCATCGAAGAACGGTTGGCGACTTGAGCCTATTCTACAAGTACTTTCATGGAAAGTGTTCGAAAGATGTGGCCCGTTTAATTCCTCCCAGTGTGGTGCATATTAGAAGTACACGTTGCGGTGATGCTTCACATCCGTATGAGGTTCAGCTTGTTACTCCTCGTACAACGCTTTTCAAGCAGTCTTTTATATGGAGAACATCATACCTTTGGAATGGTTTACCCAGGACTGTGTTTTCCCATCGAGTACAATCTACACCGATTCAAGAACAACGTGAATCGCTATCTCCGCACACGTGTCGCTCCTGTAGCGCTTTAGGGACTTCCCTGTAGCACGTGTGCTTGACCCATAAAAAAAAAAAAAAAAAAAAAAAAAAAAAAAAAATTAAAAAAAATTTCCTGAATCTTCTGCAGATGAAAGAGTGTTTACATTTCTCTCAGATGTTGCTCCCTATATGATCAAGGCAGCCAAAATCTTCAAAGTATTTTAGCCAAATTTTATTCATGTGCCGTGCTTTGCTTACGGAGTCCATCGACTCGGTGAAGAAGTACGATCTACTTTTGGAAATGTAAATAAACTGATTGCATCAGCAAAGAAAGTGTTTCTTAAGACACCTGCTCGCAATAACGCCTATAAAGAAAAACTGCCAAATGTGCCTTTACCTCCCGAACCAGTGGTAACTCGATGGGAACATGGATTGAAGCTGTACTATTTTACAATAAACATTTCGATGCCATCAAAGGTGTAGTAAATGACTTCGATAGTGCAGAGGCTATGGCAGTTCGTCAATCCAAGGAAGCATTTAACGATTCTGATATTAAAAAAAACATAGCTTTGATTAGCACTTACTTTTCCCACATACCTGCGGGTATTAAAAAGCTTGAAACTCGAGGTTTGGCGTTGACCGAATCAATTCAGTTAATGAATAAAATCCGTCAAATAAACTCCACATTGCCAGATGTATTCCCGCGTAGAGTTAAAGAAAAGTTTCAAACATTTTGTGCAATAACCCAGGTTTTGAACCTTTATGTCAAATTGATAGTTTTATTAATGGGACGGGGTGAACTTTTGCCAGAAACAATAAGCGCTAACATAGCACCCAAATTCAAATACTGCCCAGTTACCTCAGTGGATGTGCAACGGTCTTTTTCTACTTATGAAAATATTTTAAGTGATCGAAGACACAATCTTACTACCCAGCATTTGGATCAATACCTTATTGTTTACGTGTACAAGAATACAAATGTTAAATAATTTTAAAAAATGCTAATAATTGTTAACTAAAAAAACTAAAAATTACAACTTTTATTATTATTTAATATTGCATATTTTGACCCTTTTCATGCATATTTTAAGCATTTTTCATGCATATTTCAAGATTTTTATGTTAACAATAAGGTAAAATTACCCATAAGTGGCTTGCTATCGACTGTCAATACGTAAAATTCATTTTTGCTCATCTCTATTACACTGGTTTACAGCCAAAAAATACCAAGAACGCCACATGCCTAAATAAGTTAATTGGGACCTCCTGAACACGAAAAACGCTATAATTTTTTTTTTTTAAGTACCGTTTTTTAGATAACGGTACTTTTGTGTTTTTCGGTGTATGGTCCCAGTTAAACCCTTATGGAGCCCAACCGAAAAGTCCGATCGAGATAAATTCATACCGTTGGAAAGGCAACTAAATGCCTTTTCCGGCGGTATACTATAAATTTCTATGTGACAAGAAGTGGCTGAGTTATAACACCTCAAAGTTCAAAATTTGCCTATTTTTTTTTTTTTTTTTTCAAAATTTTTCATTTTTATTTGGTTTTTTTTCTACGTTATTGTAAAGATCTGGAATGTTTTATTTTTTTACCAAGTAGTTTATTTAATAACCAACATTTTAAACGTAATTTGAAAAAAAAAGGATGAAAAATAAAGTTTTTATTAAGGATTTTGTGGAACGACAATATTTTCATTTTCATTGCTCACACGCTATATTCGGCGTAAATTAAAAAAATTTAAATTAAAATGACGAGCGCCTTGAATTTTTCCGTTTTTTTTCGGATGTATCTTCGCGAATGAGGAACCAACAATAGTCTGCCATCATTTGTTCATCCCACCAGCCCTTGTAACGTCTCTCGATTTCTTGCATTTCCTGGTGAAATCTTTCACCCTGCTCATCACTTTCGGATCCAAGTTCATGGGGAAAATATCCAAATGACTGAATAAAAAGTGTAGTTTAGGTGTCATATTTGAACTTAAAAGTTAAAAAGAATAAATTTCAAATAATTTTCAAATGATAACGGCCTTTTTGATATACATGCTTTCACTCAACGCTTACCAATGGCATTGAATTTTTGCAGTAATGTATCGATCTTCTCAGCGTAATCAGGACTTCTGTAGTTTCCCAAAAAGTTGTAAACGATGTCCTGGAATGCTTCCCATGCCTCCAAATGAGCTGGACCTAAACACTCATTAAATGCTTGGTCACCGTACAGAGCCCGAATTTGAGGTCCATCAAATATACCAGCTTCAATTTTGCTCGCTGTGGCTCTCGGAAATTTTTGTTTAAGGTAATTCATGGCAAGACTGTCTTTTGGCAACGTTTTCACAATATTTGTAAATAACCCAAGCTTAATATGTAGTGGAGGAAGTATTATCTTCTCCTGAGGAATGAGTGGGTCATTTTTAATATTGTACTCTCCGTGCATACGCCCACTTCGTTCGGGCCAAACTTTTCGGATGTAGTGATTCTGACGGTCACGGCTGTCCCATAGACATAGAAAACAGGGAAACTTCGTATTGCCCCCTTGCAATCCAGATAGTATGGCAACTAATTTAAAATCAGAGCAAACTTTCCATTGATGTTGGTCATATTGTATGAGAGCGAGAAGTTCTTTCATTGCTTCATATGTTTCCTTTATGTATTTTCCATATCCGATTGGAATTGATGGTTTCGTATTCCCTTTATGAAGCAAGACTGCCTTCAAACTATCCTTGCCTCCATCCAGAAAAAGACGCCATTCCACTGGGTCATAACTTTGTTGGAGAGCATTGAAAAGACCACGTATGTTGGCACAAAAACAAAAGTTTCCCGTTTTTGCGAAAAAAACTGCAAGTTGTTTGCTACGATCACGGTAATATGTAACACGTGTCTCAGGAGCACAATATCCCCACTGTTGCAATCGCGATGCAAGTAATTCAGATTTCGATTCCGGCAAATACAAATCTCGGCACAAATCATTAAGCTCGGCCTGAGTAAGTAAATGGGGTTTCTTATTTGATTGCATTTCTGATTCACTGCACTCATCTGATGAATCACTTATTGTTGTTTTTTTTCGTATTTTTGTGGGCTCTGCTACAATCAGCTGCGGTTTGGGGCACGATACTGAGTGCGGCACTGGCAGCGTCACCGAGCTAACAACTGGATAAACTGGTTCAATTCTACGTCCGACAGCCTTTTCCGTTAAACAGAAATAACAATCTGTTGTATGACTGATCGGGTTTCTCCATTGCATTGGTTTTCCAAATGTGAAGAAACACTCTTGACCCTTACCAATTTTATTTAATATTGTTCGGCAGTTGTTACATGCATTATTCGGTGTCCACGGTTTGTCCAGAGACGCAGGTCGAAAGCCGAAATACTTCTTATACGCTTCAGATAAATTTTTCGTATTCATTTTTCGCATCAAATGCTGTGATTTCTTTTTCACAAGAACTCCACAAACATAACAAAATTCGTTGGGATCGATTGAACACATTTTATTTTTTGCACGTACAAAGCCAAACTGTTTACTGTGATCAGATTCAAATTCTGATGGACGCCGAATATAGCGTGTGTCAGGGCTACCAACGTATACAGTGATTCAAATTCTGATGGACGCCGAATATAGCGTGTGTCAGGGCTACCAACGTATACAGTGATTCAAATTCTGATGGACGCCGAATATAGCGTGTGTCAGGGCTACCAACGTATACAGTGATTCAAATTCTGATGGACGCCGAATATAGCGTGTGAGCAATGAAAATGAAAATATTGTCGTTCCACAAAATCCTTAATAAAAACTTTATTTTTCATCCTTTTTTTTTCAAATTACGTTTAAAATGTTGGTTATTAAATAAACTACTTGGTAAAAAAATAAAACATTCCAGATCTTTACAATAACGTAGAAAAAAAAACCAAATAAAAATGAAAAATTTTGAAAAAAAAAAAAAAAAAAAATAGGCAAATTTTGAACTTTGAGGTGTTATAACTCAGCCACTTCTTGTCACATAGAAATTTATAGTATACCGCCGGAAAAGGCATTTAGTTGCCTTTCCAACGGTATGACATTTATCTCGATCGGACTTTTCGGTTGGGCTCCATAAGGGTTTGAGTGGGACCATACACCGAAAAACACAAAAGTACCGTTATCTAAAAAACGGTACTTAAAAAAAAAATTATAGCGTTTTTCGTGTTCAGGAGGTCCCAATTAACTTATCTAGGCATGTGGCGTTCTTGGTATTTTTCCAAATTAAAAATTTGTAAACCTGTGTTAGTGACTGGTGCATGCATATTATATCTTCTTCCGCCATTCTGCCAGAATTCTGAAATATATTCATATTCAAACATGTCTTTCGAAGTCTTTTAGACCAAAACATTAAACGAAAATTAATTTATATTAGTGTGTTTAGAACTTCATAAGTGATGAAATATACGTTGTCTGGCATAAAGTTGGCAATATGGCAAAAATGTATGATATTTTCTTAAAAAAATTTTGCACACCCTAAAGGCCCCTTAAAATCAATTTCAACCTAAATCCATCGAAAAAAGGTTAAAATTTTCGTTTGCCATTCTTATTGAGCTATGTGCAATTTTTTTAAAATAACGATAAATTGACAATCTGTATTACTGAAAAGCTATAACTACCAACGTCGGTCCAGGTCTATCGATTATATTTTACTACCCAGCACTCATGTTAAAATATTTCTAAAATACTACTTCATTAGTTTCTGAAAAATGGTGCACAGACATATCCATCCCATATTATTACAGCATATGGTATTGCTATAAATGCCAATGTTTTGAAATAGGAGGTTATTCAATAAAACGAAAATCGCTAGGTTGCTGGCTTTACCATACAGAAGGCGCCGCACTATGGCGACAAAACGTAATTTTTACCCAAATTAATTTTCTGGCCGCTATTCTCTAGGAATCTCAGCAATTTTTTTTTTAAATCTTCGTTCTTGATTTCTCTATTGGATCTGTCTGAGCGCATTGTTGATTATTTATCATGATTTTTACTAATTTATCAATATATATTGCTTTGTTGTCAAAAAACACCTTTTTAGGCAATAAGATCAATAATTCTTTTTTTTTTGTTTTTCATCGATCTGTCTGGGCGGGACTAATTTATCAATATAGATTGCTTTTTTTTAAAAAAAAAAGTCAGTAAAATGCGTCTCAGTCACATAATTTTCAAGGACCCTCAATAATTTTTTTTCATAATCTTTGTTTTTGATTTTTTCATCGATCTGTCTCGGCGGATTATTGATTATCACAGGCAACAAAAAAATATTTTTGTTTTGGTGCCTGGGATTTTAGAGCTGATTTTAACTATATTTGGGACGCTAAATCTATACATGCAATCCGTTTTTCTCTATCAGCTCTACTTTTTTAGATACATCAACTTATCTACCAATGTGGTTTTTATTCAGTATATTCATTTATGAGAGTTCTAAAATTATTATATATTCATTAATGTAGGTACAATGGTTTTATTGTCAGTCTGTAATTGAGTAAATTCCAGGTAAATCTATAAATAGTAGAACCATTGCCTATCAGGTACCTGAACTGACCCTTTTAATCACCTAACTCGGGTTAAGTCTCGTCAGTTTGTGCGTTCTTACTAATGAGAGTAGATCGAATTCGGCGTGTTATTTTATGTTAAGAAAAGAGTGTTTTTGTGTTATTGAACAGAATTAAAATGAGTTCAGGTTCCAGTTCAAGAAGAAGTTGTGTAATCAACCTGATGTGTTTTGCTATATATGCGGAGAATACATGTTTCAACAAAACAGACAAACTATTACTGACTTTGTAAAGCGAGCGTATCTTGGATACTTTGGAGTTAAGCTTGGTGATCAGGACAAAACGTGGGCCCCGCATCTCGTATGTAAAACTTGTACAGAGCATTTACGGCAGTGGACTACCGGGAAAAGAAAATGTATAAAATTCGGCATACCAATGGTTTGGAGAGAACCCAAAAAACCACTTCAATGATTGTTACTTCTGTTTAGTAAATACTAATGGAATCAATCGAAATAACCGCAGTAAGTGGACTTATCCCAATTTAGACTCGGCAATACGCCCTATCCCGCACTCAGATGAAATACCGATTCCAACATTTCATCAGCTACCACATATCTCTGATGACGAATATTTTCCCTCTGATCGCTCTTCTGATGCTAATAAAAGTTCTGATGCTAATGAAACTAACAGTGACTATGAGGGGACGTCATCAGTTCCTCAACGCTTCAATCAAAATGAATTAAATGATCTCACCAGGGATCTCAATTTATCGAAAAAAGCTTCTGAAGTACTGGCTTCTAGGTTGAACGACAAAAATTTACTGGAACAAGGAACCAAAATTACCTTTTACCGTACAAGAGAAAAAGATCTGCTACCATTCTTTTCTCAAGAAGACAATCTTGTATTTTGTCACGAAATTAGGGGACTCATGAAAGAAATGGGACTTTCTGAATATCTTCCAGATGATTGGCGCCTATTTATTGACAGTTCAATGCGAAGTTTAAAATGTGTCCTTCTACATAATGGGAATAAATATGGTTCAATACCACTAGCTCACTCAACGAAACTGAAAGAAGAATATAATACCATAGCTTTGGTCTTGCAGAAGATAAAGTATTACGAACATCAATGGATGATTTGTGTAGACTTAAAAATGGTAAACTTTCTTCTTGGGCAGCAAAGTGGTTACACGAAATATCCGTTTTTCTTGTGCCTCTGGGATAGTAGGGACAAAACACACCACTGGGTTAGAAAAAGTTGGCCTCAGAGAGAAAACATGGACGTTGGGGAAAAGAATGTCATTAACGACGCTTTGGTTGAAAGAGAAAAAATCATACTTCCTCCGTTACATATAAAGTTGGGCTTAATGAAGCAATTTGTAAAGGCTCTTGATAAGAATGGGTCTTGTTTTGCATATATAGGGGTAAAAATGCATCAGTTGAGCACAGAAAAACTCAAAGCAGGGATATTTGGCGGCCCCCAATAAGACAATTAATTAAGGATCCTGCCTTCATAAATTCAATGAATCGAGTTGAACGAGAAGCTTGGACATCATTTGTTGCAGTTGTAGAAAATTTTCTAGGCAAACATAAAGCTCAAAACTATGTTGAAATGGTTAACAAGATGCTTAATAGTTTCAAATCCTTAGGGTGCAATATGAGTATTAAAAATACACTATTTACACAGCCACTTAGATCGTTTTCCAGAAAATTTAGGAGATATGAGTGAGGAACAAGGTGAAAGATTTCACCAAGATATTAAAATTATGGAGGACCGCTACCAAGGAAGATGGGACATGCACATGATGGCAGATTACTGCTGGAGTTTAAAAAGGGACTGTTTAAAAAAACATTCAAGAATGTCGCGGAAAAGAAGCTTTCCAAGTGTTGAGTGACTATTCCATTTCTTCAGTTTTTTTCTTGTTTGTAAGTACGACATAATATTGTATTTTGTATAACTAAAATAAAAATTTCGTATCTACTTTTGTTTACTACACTTACGGATTTGAGTTACAATAATGTAACTTATATTTCTCTAAAATTGTATATCTTAAAAATTTGAGCTCCTAGGTACAAATGAATACGTTATTTGAATTCAGGACATTAAATTGATATAGAATCAGCTCAAAAAACCTCGACACCAAAACAGCTGTTCCTCTGTGTTATTTATCATGATTTTTACTAATTTACCTATATATATATATATATATATATATATATATATATATATATATATAAATATATATATATATATATATATATATATATATATACATATATATATATATATATATATATATATATATATATATATATATATATATATATATATATATATATATATATATATATATATATATACATATATATGTGACGTTTCACGTCAACCATGCCACACATGAGACCAAAATTTGGCGCAAGGTAGGTAAACGAACGGGGGCTTAAAAAACTCGTATTGATGTGTACTTTTGAAACCCGATGGGTCTTTTGAGAAATTCAATATGGCGGATGCAAAATGGCATCGGTATCGTGTAAAAATTCCATTTGATCAAATTATATGGAGTATAATAATGAAAAAAAGGTGCCTAATTATGTGAAATTTACCAATAAATATGTTTTTTGGTTCGCTGATTATGAATTCGAAGTCCAACCAGGCAATTTATACCAGCGAAATCCTATATGACGTCTTGAGTGAGCAAAATTATGTAATTTTTAGTAATATTTCTAGTAAAATTTAAAAAAGCACATTTTTTCTTGTCCATCAGTATTGTATCTCACTCTTGGCATAATCGATCATAAGTGTTTTGTCATCATTATTTTTTCCAATATAGCGGATCAAAATGGCGTCAGCTTGTAAAGAAAACCTCTGGTAATCGAATGATAACAAGTGTAATAATAAAATAAACGTACCAAATAACCTAGTATTTGTCACTGAGTATGTTTCAAAAGTACACATCAATACGAGTTTTTTAAGCCCCCGCTCATTTACCTACCTTGCGTCAAATTTTGGTCTCATGGATGGCACGGTTGACGTGGAACGTCACATATATATATATATATATATATATATATATATATATATATATATATATATATAAATATATATATAATATATATATATATATATATATATATATATATATATATATATATATATATATATATATATATATATATATATATATATTCAAACATTTTATTTTATTATTTATGCAGGTCAAATGGGTAAATCCAAAGTTTATTTATTCGTTTTATATTGTCATTACTTTGATTGTTATTGGTTTAATAATTAGGTTTTATTAGGTAATTATTTCATTGTATACTATAGTCATTTCGAAAATTTACGGTATTTTTTGTTCTTCGTATATGTATCATTTCTTTTATGTTTCGTTTTTAGTGTTCCGTACGGAACACTTATAAGATCACTTCGGTGTCTGTCCGTCTGTCTGTCTGTCGTCTGTCCGTCTGTCCGTCTGTCACACCCGATTTTCTCCGAAACTACTTGTCATAGAAAGTTGAAATTTGGTAGCAATATAGGAATTGATGGCCTCATCAGAGCCATGTAGTTTTGAAAATTAAATTTTGACTTAAGGGGTTAGTTTTGGGGGGTGAAATCGGAAATGAAAAAAAAAAAATTTTTACTAGGTAATCGAGTGTGGTGTCAAATGAAAGCTTGTGAAAACACAAGTAAAAAATATATATATAATGTAATACTTGCGCTCACTTTTCTTTGTATTATTTTTAAAAAATCGCGAAAAATCGCTGTCCACCCGCCTTATCTCGAAAAGTACTGATCAAAAAAATTTGAAAAAATTGTGGAATATTCTCCACGGGGTGTAGATTGAACGAAAATTATCACGAGTGCATTACCTGTAATAATTTATCTGGTATATAAAAAAAAAAACAGAAATTTCAAGGTCATCAATTTTCAGTAAAGATTGGAATAAACTTTGTTGAAAACTTATTTGGGGTGTGTTTTGTGAAGTCACTGATCATTTTATATCACCGTAACATAAATTTTGACTTAAGGGATTCGTTTTGAGGGGCGAAATCGGAAGTGAAAAAAAATTTTTTTTGCTAGGTCATTGAGTGTGGTGTCAAATGAAAGCTTGTGAAAACACGAGTAAAAAATCGATATATAATGTAATACTTGCGCAAACTTTTCTTCGTATTACTTTTAAAAAATCGTGAAAAATCGCTGTCTCCTACCTTATCTCGAAAAGTACTGATCAAAAAAATTTGAAAAAATTCTGGAATATTCTCCACGGGGTATAGATTGAACGAAAATTATCATTACCTTTAATAATTTATCTGGTATAGAAAAAAAACAATATTTCAAGGTCACCAGTTTTCAGTAAAGATTGGAAACAAACTTTGTTGAAAACTCATTTGGGGTGTGTTTTGTGAAGTCACTGATCATTTTATACCACCCTAACAAAAAACTTTTTATTTCAAAAACAATCAACGTACGGAACACTAATTGTGCAAGTTCAACTTGCACTTGACCGGTTATTTTTTATTTATGATTATTTTTAAAATCTAGGATTTGGACATTATTAAAATTGAAATTATGTAATTCGTCTGTGGCATGTTTTGATAGGGCGGTATGGTTTTGATCTGTGTTTCTTATGCTGTGTTTATGTTCTGTTATCCGTCTTTTTAAATATTGTTTTGATTGTCCAATGTATGTTCTTGGATGGTTCATGCAATCTATTTTGTATATTAAGTTTGTTTGCTCTGTTGTTGGTATTGTTGGTTTAAGTTTGGTAAAGAATTGGCTGGTTTTTCTGCTATATTGTTGTGATGTGGTTTAAGGACTTTTTGATTTTATTGTTTAATTCAGGAATATATTGTAAAGAAATATAATTTTTTTAAATTTCATTGTTATTTTGTTCAGATTTTTTCAGATTATTGTATACTTTCTCTCTCTATGCGGTTTTTTATAATTGGTTCTGTAAATTTTTTTGGATAGTTATTGTTGAGTAGAACGTTTTTTTTACTTTTTCTAGGCTTTAGGGTCTGTTTGACGGGTTGGTTAGTAATACCGCCCTATCAACAAGTGAATTGACGACACTTTTTTTTATATTTTTCTGGTGTGTATGAATTATAATTTAAATGTCTTCCTGACCACACAGGTTTGGTACACCAATTTGTTTTTATGTTATCTTTGTCATCGTATGTAACATTTATGTCTAAAAAGTTTAATGATTTATTATATCGGGAACATTCGGCAATAACTACTTATCATACAATGGAGGGATTCCCTGTAAAAACATAAATAAACAGTGTTGCCAACTTGGAAATGTAAAATAGTTTAAAAAATCCGGGAGAATTTCCTTGTATTCTCAAAAATCGTGGAAAAATCGTTATATTTCAGTATTTCGGTAGGACAGACATATCGCTCATATCGGTAGAAATACCGAAAAATCGGTAGATTCGAGACCACTGGTCCCATTCAAGCGCTTCTAGCGTTTCCTTGACTGGTTTTGTAACCTGTAGTCGAGCGTTATCGTGTTGAAAAATCACTTTGTCGTGTTTTTTGGCATATTCGGTCGTTTTTCCTTCAACAGTCAGCTCAGTTGCATTAATTGTTGTCGGAAACGTTCCCCAGTAATAGTTTCGCATTAGCTGCTCACCACCCAGCTGATCCCACCAGATAGACAGTATAAGCATGGAGCCATGAATATTCGGCTTTGGTGAGGATCTTGGTGATTCACTGAGCTTCACTCATGATTTTTTTCGCTTTAGATCACCGCAGCGTATCCATTTTTCATCACTAGTTATGACACGATGCAAAACAACCTTTTCGATTGTGCCGATGCAGTACATGTTCACAGGTGAAAAATCGCCTTTCAAGGTATCTCGGTTTCAATTCGTACAGCACCCATTTTCCTTACAATACCAGGTGTACAAGTATGAAATGCGGATTTCAGACAACAGATGGTGCACCAATGCAGTTTGTGCTATAAAGATTTGACACTGCGCCATTTTGTTGTGTCATCGACAAGTGTCAGACGCGCGCGAGTGATAAATTCGAAAAGTGTGTGCATAGTGTCGTGTTGTTGTGTTCAATATGTCGACATTTATACCGAACAAAGAGCATTCGCGGACAGCATTAATTTTTTGTTTTCATTTGAAGAAAACTGCTATTGAATCATACCGATTACTTCGAGAAGCTTATGGTGAACATGCTCGATCGCAAGATACGTGTGAATGATGGTTTCGGCGTTTCAAAAGTGGTGACTTCGATGTTGCAGACAACGGAACCGTGGAAAATTGCAAGCGTCAAAAAAAATACGAAGATTGTGGAATTGCAAGCATTGTTGAAAGACGAAGATGATTCGCAAATAGAAAACAAAAAAAAACAACTCGCCGAGCAATTTGGAAAATCCCAAAAACCTGGGAATAAACGGGAAATACTAAAATGTTACCGACAACAATTGACCGATTTCAACCGTTCGCTGCTTGAAAAACGGCCAGAATACCGAAAGAGGCAACACAAAGTCATTTTTCTTCATGACAATGCTCCATCACATACGGCAAAACCAGTTCGCGACACGTTGGAAGCACTCAGTTGGGAAGTTCTACTCCAACTACTACTTACCAGACTTGGCTCCTTCCGATTACCACTTGTTTACATCGATGGGTCACGCACTTGCTGAGAAGCGCTTTGGTTCATACGAAGATGTGGAAAAATGGCTCGTTGAATGGTTCGCAGCAAAAGGGGAAGATTTTTACTGGCGTGGTATTCACAAATTGCCCAAAAGATGGGAAAAATGTATAACAATCGATGGAGCATACTTTGAATAAAGGACCTTTTATCACTTGTTTCTTCCGAATTTAACATTTTTACATGAAAAAAAAATCCGCATTTTATACTTGTACACCTGGTACATGTAAGCAATTGGAAATGGTTGTGGGATCAACTCTTAATGACTCAGCAAATTCTTTTTCCATTTTGCACGGGTCTTTATCGAGTAATGCCCCCAATTCTTCATCTTTAAACTTTTTCGGCTGGTCTGAACATTCCTTGTCTGCCGTGTCGAAATCACTACTTTTAAAGCGTTGAAACCAGTACTCACATATTATTATTGATGGAGCATAATCACCATAGGTTTTCAACAGCAATCTGTGACTTTCAGCAGCGCTTTTCTTCGAATTAAACGAGAAAAGTAACGCTTTCCGAAAATGGTCTTTTGTTGGCACGTAATTCGATATATTCAGTGCTCAAAAAAAATATGTTGTTTACACTTCGGCAAAATAACATATATTAAAAATTAAAGTATAAGAATGGTGCTTTACCATGAATATAGCAACAGTACTCCGGATACGATATAATACAAGTTACGCCCTCTCTTAGAAATCTCTCAAAATTAATTCACACTCCTTATAGATCCAATCAAACACACATGGGTGTACTGCCAAAAGTTAAAAACTTTCTGCACGTGTATTTCAGAAAAACAAAGAAATTTACGGATTAACGCCTGTAAATATATTTGTAGTTTAAATCAGAAGACAAGTATTATGTTGCCAACAACGTCATAGTTATGGAGGCTACAATATTAAATAGAGAAGAAAACGACCGCTGTAATAATATAATAATAATAAATAATTTTTCTATGAAATAGTTGCGAATGTATTTGGTTTGTATGTGCCCACGTCGGTAACTCATAAAAGAAACTTTCCAGTATGGTTTACAACGGATATTATTAAATCAATTAAGCGCAAGCATAGAATTTTTACAAAACTAAAAATATCTGATACAGAATTACGGCGCAACCAATATCATGACTTGAGGTTGGATATAAAAAGGAGAATAAACATAGCATATAAGAACTATCTGTCCAAGATTGAAAACTCTGTGCAGGGCGATCCCAGTACATTCTGGGCCTTCGTTAACTCGAAAAGGTCTTCAAGCTCTTTTCCGAGCCTCTTTACTGAGGGGGGAAAAGATTATTCAGATCCTATTGAAATTGCTAACCTCTTTGCGAATTTTTTTTTCTTCGGTCTATAACAACTCTGCACTGAGTAATGCTTTCTAACACCCTCCAAACAATAATTTTAATATAAGCTCTCATGTAACTCTTAATTGTGTATCAGAGGAAGCAGTCAGTAAGTTCTTGAAAAAATCTAAAAATAAAATGTCCATGGGTCCTGATAATATTCCTAGTTTCATCGTCAAGGACTGTGCATCCGCGTTCTCGAAGCCATTGAGCTTCATTTATAACATGGCACTCACAACACATTCATTTCCTCAAGAATGGAAGGAAGCTAGGATAATTCCTCTCTTCAAACAAGGCAATGTAAATAATATCTCTAATTATAGGCCCATATCGATGCTATCGCCATTTGCGAAAGCATTAGAGGGGCTGATTCATGAAAATGTGTTTAATCAAGTAAAACATTCTATATCTGAATCTCAGCACGGCTTCTATAAAAGTCGCAGTACGATCACGAATCTGGCTAGTTTCACTCATTTTGTAAGTCAAATCTTAGATGCTCGTGGTCAGGTTGATGCTGTTTATATGGATTTTTCAAAGGCGTTCGATCGAGTGGATCATTCTGTCTTCCTTCTTAAATTGAAGTGGCTTGGTTTCGATGACAATCTTATTGGACTGTTTGCCTCCTATTTGAGTGACAGGTATCAATATGTCGATATTCGTGGTAATCACTCCTTCAGATTCAAAGCTACAAGTGGAGCTCCTCAGGGCAGTATATTGACTCCACTGATATTCTCTCTGTTTATTAACGATATAGGCATAAATGTTTCTAGCAATGTTCTATTGTTTGCGGATGATTTAAAGATTTTCAGACAAATACATTGCGTTTCTGATTGCATTGCACTGCAAGATGATATACGACTAGTTAGCAACTGGTGCACAGCTAACAACTTACCTCTAAATGCCGAAAAGTGCTACAAAATAACGTACGCTAATAAAAAGACCCTAACTCAATCTGACTATTATATAAATCTTGAGATATTGAAGGATTTAAAATCCATCAAGGACCTTGGCGTAGTTTTTGACGAGCGCCTATCGTTTTCGGAACACATAAATCAGGTTTACAAGAGCGCAATGCAAACGCTGGGATTCATATTTAGAAACTCTCGTGATTTCTCAAACACTGATACAATAAAATATCTGTACTTTGCATATGTTCGATCAAAATTAGAATACGCAGCAATAGTGTGGCATCCTATACACTCAAAGTACATTTCCCAAATAGAAGGGGTACAACGAAAATTTTTAAAATTTCTCATATATAAAATGGAGGGTGTTTTCCCACCACGAGGCTCGCCACAGGAAACTCTGCTTCGCAGATTTCGGATATCGTCTTTGGCCGATCGTCGCAATCTTATGCTGGTTTTGTTTTTGTTTAAAATTTGCAACTCGGCTATCGACTGTCCCTACTTATTGTCAAAACTAAACTTTAACGTACCATCTCGTGCGTTAAGACATTATCCCGTGTTCAACTTACCGTTCCATGCTTCCAATTTTCAGTTAAAAGATCCCCTTTTTCAAGCTATGAAGATTTTTAATGTGAATTGCAACGACATTGATATTACCAATCTAACATATTCTCAGTTTTTGAAGGTTGCACGGGATCGTTGTCTTGAGAATATTATTAACTAATATTGTAGCGTATGTTATTAGAGCTGAAACTTAATATTGTAATGTATTTATCCTAACAGACTCGTTTAGATTTAACTTAGCTTTAGTCACATTGTCTTGTTAATGGATGTATTTATCTGTTAGACAATAAAGATTATTATTACAAAAAGTTCTTCTTTCTCACATTTGATCAATGTGGTTCCATGTTTGGCTGACGGGCCAAAACCAAGTCAGCACAAACGCTATTACCATTCCGTATTAAGGAATGACCTGACAATGTTACATGTTTTCAAAATCACTGACTTCTCAATGTTTTTGTGTATGTTTGTGTTGAGTCCTAATTGTACTAAATGTGGTGTGAATATTATTGGTGTAAGGCCTGTGGCTGATATAATGAGGGGTTACAATGATGACTTTTTCTTGTCTCCATAGCCTTTTTATTTCCGTTGCAAGATCTGTGTATTTGGAAATTTTTTCTGTGTATTTCGTTTGGATGTTTGTGTCATTGGGGACAGCTATGTCAATTAGATAGGTGACTTTTCCTTTTTTGCACTGAAAGGTAATATCGGGTCTATTGGCGGAGACTGTTTTATCTGTATGGATACCAATGTCCCAGTAGAGCTTGTAATCTTCATTTTCAAGTATGGATGTTGGCGTGTATTTGTAGTAGGGATCTGTGTTTTCTATGAGTCTGTATGTTGTGGCTAGTGCTTGGTGAACCACTTTGGCAGCTGAATCATGCCTGGCTGTGTACTCCGTTCCGACCAATATTTTACATCCGCTCGTTATGTGTTCGATCGTTTCTTTCTGCTGGTGGCATTTCCTACATCTGTCCTCTGCAATAGTCGGGTCTTTGATGATATGCTTTTGGTAGTTTCTGGTTAATATGACTTTATCCTGGATGGCAAGTAAGAAGCCTTCAGTCTCAGGGAATAGCTGCCCATCCCGTAACCAGGTGTATGATGATTGTTTTTTTATTTACGTGGTCTTGTTCTATGTGGTATCTGTGTTTTCCGTGGAGTGTTTTCTCTGACCACGTTTTCATCTTTTCCTGTTGTAATTGGGTGTGACTGTGTGTGTCTGCTGAGTGGTCTGCCCGGGCTAAGTCGAGAGGTGTGTAGTTTTATTATTATTGTTCTCGTTTTTGTTTCTCACATTTGGTCAATGTGGTTCCATGTTTGGCTGACGGGCGCAAACCAAGTCAGCACAAACGCATTACTATTGTGTATTAAGGAATGACCTGACAATGTTACATGTTTTCAAAATCACTGACTTCTGAATGTTTTTGTGTATGTTTGTGTTGAGTCCTAATTGTACTAAGTGTGGTGTGAATGTTGTTGGTGTAAGGCCTGTGGCTGATATAATGAGGGGGACAATGATGACTTTTTCTTGTTTCCATAGCCTTTTTATTTCCGTTGCAAGATCTGTGTATTTGGAAATTTTCTCTGTGTATTTCGTTTGGATGTTTGCGTCGTTGGGGACAGCTATGTCAATTAGATAGGTGACTTTTTCTTTTTTTGCACTGAAAAGTAATATCGGGTCTATTGGCGGAGACCGTTTTATCTGTATGGATACGATGTCCCAGTAGAGCTTGTAATCTTCATTTTCAAGTATGGATGTTGGCGTGTATTTGTAGTAGGGATCTGTGTTTTCTATGAGTTTGTATGTTGTGGCCAGTGCTTGGTGAACTACTTTGGCAGCTGAATCATGCCTGGCTGTGTACTCTGTTCCGGCCAATATTTTACATCCGCTCGTTATGTGTTCGTTATTATTATTATTATTATTATATTATTATTATTATATAACGATGATTTTTGTAGATGTTGTCAAAAGCAATGGACCGCGACCGAGACTTCTTGGTCTTTATAGGTGTGACGCATTAAGCTATAAGATATAAAAATTTAAGAGTTAGAATATCGCAAAGAGAGTTTACAAATTAGGGTCTGTAATGACATTCGTGGTTTAAGTTAGAAGACCAACTAGTTTGCTGGCAAAATCGATATATCTATATAGGCCACATATTTAATTAATATACTTCATGAGGTAGTCTCACGCAGGACGCTATTGTAAAAATCACACCTGAGACTTTGGAGCGACCTTTTCAGAGAGAAGCTGACAAGCTATGGGTTTTCACATTATTGCGCAAACTCGTCATTGCTAAATAATATAGCATAGCGTGGTCTTCGTTGCATTGACATATTGAAATTTTGATAATTTTCGTTAATTTATCAAGATTTTGCTGCGCTTAATTATGGACCTTTAGCGAACATTCTGGATAATTTTTCCTTTTTGGGGAAAATTTAGCGACATTTCGTTGTTCAAAATTTGTTAAGAACCCTATACAATATTTATTATATAATTTATACTTTTATTCATATTTTTATAAATATTAATTTATGTTATGCTTTATTTATTAAACGAAAAATAGATTTGAAACAATAATAAGATTAACAGGTTGACTGCCGATCTATATTTTTGAGTTTGTGGTTGACGCCGGTAAGATTTTTCCAAATATTTTTATTTTATTGTGGTAAATATGAAATAAAATGAGTCTTGGATGTGTTTTTTTTATGTGCCATTCAAAATATTAGAAAAAAAAAATTTCACTCCGATCGGAGTAATCGGCATTGCAAGTGAAAATTTTTTACTAGATGCCGAACACTCCGATCGGAGTGTCCAATTAAATAAGTAAAGAAATAATAAATCGAACTCATGAACTCAAAACATTTATTTCTAAATCATTTTTGTACATTTTTATGGTAATCCTCAAAGCAATTAAGGCAAAAACCTGGTTGTCCAGGGCACATTTTGCATTCATACACTGTTTGCTTTCTTATTTTATTTTTCCTGCATTCTTTGCATTCCTTTCTGCTTACCGTTTTGTTTCTTTAGTTCCTTTTTTTTCACTAACAATCTTTTTCTACTTTGCTAATGCTGTGGACATTTATTTGGCCTGGAGGAATTTGCGGCAAATTAGTAATTGGTCGTCTGGCTAGTAAATTTCTTATGACATCCAATCGGAAGTCATATAATCGTAACTGGTCAGACCGCGAATATTTATTGTACAAAAAATAGGCGTTTATCATGCTCATTTGCAGCACATGCATGAATAACTTTTTGTACCACCGAATGGTTTTACGGCTGCAAGGATAATATGCCATCATTTGATCCTGTCTATCTATACCGGACATAAAAGCATTATATCTAATGATTGCGGAAGGTTTTTCAGATTCTTGATTTCTTTTGTTTTTAAAAATGCCCATTTCGCTTCCAAATTCTGTTGAAATGTATTGAACATTGCGTTTATCACGCCATTTTCCGACATGCACTCCATTGCAAAACATAGATTTATTCTCACCACGTTTTAAGTTTGCACTCATTACCTCTTTCGGATTATCTTTCCTCTCAGCTCTCAGCGTACCAGTGCAGTATGTATTTTGTTGAAGTAATTTCCTAGCTAAATTAACACTATTGTAAAAATTGTCTAGATAAACAGCAAGTCCCACACCCAATTTATCCTCCAATAAATGTAAAACAATCTTTTCAGTATGTCCGCTTCCACCATAAACATCTGTAGCACCTTCGTAGACACGAAATTTCAAAATAAGTCCATTAGGCTCTGTCAGCATGTATAACTTCATACCATACTTATGACGCTTATTCTTGATATACTGTTTAAACTGGAGACGACCCCGATAAAGTACCATAGCTTCATCCAAAGACAATTCTCTTCCAGGATAGTAAATTTCTCCCATCTTGTTGTTAAAAAAATCTGCCACAAATCTAATCTTTCCTAGCCGATCTGCCGGATCCATATCTGGAGATGTAAAACAAACACCTCAAGATAAGCAAAAATCTATTCCTTGACATATATTTTCTAAAAACAGGTAGATTAAATAGCGGATCAGTTTTCCAATAATCATTAAGACGGCTCAAGGATATTGTGCCAGTGTGAAGTAACAGGGCCAAAAAAATTTTTAGTTCAAGAGTAAGATCTTTAAAATTAGTAATACGTGATTTTGTACTTGTTTCTGGGCGCAGCAAAACCTCGACTGCGTAAGAGTTCGTTCGTTCTACAATAGTTTGTAAAAAATCATCATCAATGATCATTTCGAAAAAATCGATAGGTGCACCCTGTCCTGGAATTTGCACCAATAATTCCTGGTTTTCTGGAACAAAATTTGTTTTAACGCACCTCTGTCGTTCCATTTTATCTCATCAAGGCTAGGAAGTGTTTGATGTGGCCGAATAGGGTCTATAAAATTCTCTTCTTCGGACTCGGAGCTTGAATTTACATCACTATCTCTGTGTGTCTGGTACGTAATGTTCGTCACTACTACCTCCGCTTTCTTCCAATAGCTGCAATAATTCAGTGTCAGTTAGCTTCTTTTTCTTATCATATACCTTTTTTTCATCACTACAATGTCTTTTTTTAATACCAGAAGGCCCAGGTTGATTGTCCATATTGTACGGCAGATTACAACCAAACCAAAAGCAAATCCGCGGAACCACTTAAGCACCTGTTAGAACTTGCGTTTTTAAGCAACGCCACCACTAGAAACACGTTTAATATACAACGCCGATGGCATACTAAAACGTTTCGTAAGAACGCATGTCGAACTCCGATCGGAGTAGACGGCGTTGGCGAAGAGACCCGACGCACTCCGATCGGATTGGTCGGCAGTCAACCTGTTAATAAACGACTGTAACCTAGAAATATATACTCTGTATTGTTATTGTCAAATGATAGTAGTTGTGTTCACCTCCATTCAGGGAAAATAACATCTTCACCGAATTTCCTGTTATTCCAATTTTAGTCATACTACTTAGTATACCAGGTGTACAAGTATGAAATGCGGATTTTTTTTTCTAAAAAAACATGTTAAATTCGGAAGAATGAAAAAAAATGCTTTATTCAAAGTATACTCCATCGCTTGTTATGCATTTTTCCCATCTTTCGGGCAATTTGTTAATACCACGCCAGTAAAAATCTTCCCCTTTTGCTGCGAACCATTCATCGAGCCATTTTTTTCACATCTTCGTACGAACCAAAGCGCTGCTCAGCAAGAGCATGACCCATCAATGCAAACAACTGCTAATCGGAAGGAGCCAAGTCTGGTGAGTAAGCCGCATGGGGTAGAACTTCCCAGCTGAGTGCTTCCAACGTGTCGCGAACTGGTTTTGCCGTATGTGATAGAGCATTGTGATGAAGAAAAATTACTTTGTGTTGCCTCTTTTGGTATTCTGGCCTTTTTTCAAGCAGCGAACGGTTCAAATCGGTCAATTGTTGTTGGTAACGTTTAGTATTAACCGTTTCCCCAGGTTTTAACAGCTCATAATAGATCACGCCCCTCTGGTCCCACCAAACACAAAGCATCGTCTTTCTGCCAAAGCGATTCGGTCTTGCGGCCGATGTGGATGGTGCGCCTGGGTCTACCCATGATTTTTTGCACTTGGGATTCTCAAAATAAATCCACTTTTCATCCCCTGTAACTATACGATGCCAAAAAGGACTTCCTTTTCTCTACGAGCGAGCAAAATGTCACACGTGTTTTTGCGCTTTGCCATTTGCCTGTCGTTCAACTCATGTGGTACCCATCTACCAGCTTCTGAATCTTTCCCATCTCTCGTCCGATTGGAAACAGCTTGTTGACTAACGCCCAATTGCTCGGGAAGTTGATTTTGTGTTTGCGAATCATCTTCGTCCAACAATGCTTGCAATTCCACATCTTCGTATTTTTTTGGCGGTTTTCCACGTTCCTTGTTTGCAACATCGAAGTCACCACTTTTGAAACGCCGAAACCATCGTTCACACGTATCTTGCCATGGAGCATGTTCACCATAAGCTTCTCGAAATAATCGGTATGATTCAACAGCAGTTTTCTCCAAATGAAAACAAAAAATTAATGTTGTCCGCGAATGCTCTTTGTTCGGTATAAATTTCGACATATTGAACACAACAACACAACACTATGCACACACTTTTCCAATTTATCATTCGTGCGCGTCTGACACTTGTTGATGACACAACAAAATGGCGCAGTGTCAAATCTTTATAACATAAACTGCGTTGGTGCACCATCTGTGGTCTGAAATCCGCATTTCATACTTGTACACCTGGTATATCACCACTACACCAAACATTTTATTTTTGCACTCGACGATTATTGACTCCTGATGAAGCTAACATGGTTAGCAAAACGCGCGTCGAGTGCAAAAATAAAGTGTTTGGTGTAGTGGTGATATATACTGAGTAGTATCATTGTGCCAAATATTCCACATTCCCAACTTAATTTTAGTCATGTCACACACAGAACTATTAGTGCAGAAAAAACTCCTCTTCCGCGATTTGACTGCCATATACCCAAACAAATAACCTACTGTGTTTTTAGTTCCTCTCAGATCAACATCATTTGCTAGTGTGATCTAAAAAATAACATTATAGTTAAGATCTTTGATTGTGTTAGACGATACTTATTGCAAATTCATAATAAAATTATATAACAACAACATTGAAATTTTCCAGTATATTTAAAA
The DNA here is from genome assembly GCA_019049505.1 of Pachyrhynchus sulphureomaculatus. NCBI lineage: Eukaryota > Metazoa > Arthropoda > Insecta > Coleoptera > Curculionidae > Pachyrhynchus > Pachyrhynchus sulphureomaculatus. The sequence continues at coordinate 2,900,774 of CM032454.1, forward strand.
TAACTTGACAATTGTTTCACCATACAATGGCTTCTTCAGAAGTGAATTAGAAAGAAAAATATTTGGTAATAATACTGGTTATATAGTGCTTAAAATTATCCTTAATTACATAAGCTTATGTTAATCGTTTTATTATATTATTTACTGACAAAGTTATTTTAAAGATGCAAATCTGTAGTACTATTTCAGAGAACCAATAAAGATTAAGTGAGAGTGAATGGTTTAAGTCTACCTGTTCGTTTAATAATAGATTGGAGTTTTTCCATTTGTTAATTTGAAGACATTCAAGCATATTTAATTTTTTTAATTTTCTACATGCAGAATTTTGAATGTATCATCAAAATTATGGGATTCGTTTATTATATGGGTTGCATAAATTACATAAAAAGGATTTCCCTATTAGACCAGTTGTATCTTTTGTTCCAGCACCATCAATCAAATTATCATAAAAACTTATCCCTTTACTACGACAACATTGCAAATTTAAATCGATATATAGTACATCCAACACTTATGAATTAATAGATAAAATTAAAAACATTAACTTACCAGAAAATTCTAGAATTGTCTCATTTGATGTACAAAACTTATTTCCTAGTATCCCACCATATGAAGTCATAGAATTAGTAGATAGACTCTTATTCAAGAATAAAGTAAACGAAATTATTAAACAGGATGTTTTAGATTTACTTACGACGTGCTTGGATCAAAACTATTTTGAATTCAACGATAATTTTTATACATCTAAAGAAGGTCTAATAATGGGTAATCCTTTAAACCCTTTACTAGCGGAAATTTTCACGGATCATTTAGAACTAAAAATTTATCTGCTTGCTTTAAGCAAAAATATTGTTTACTGGCATAGATATGTTGATGATATCATTTCCTGTTTTACGGGAACGGATAGACAACTAACAATCATCCTAAATAATTTGCATCCTAACATTAAATTCACCTTAGAATTAGAAACCAAAAACTCTCCAAACTTCTCAGACATATCTATATCAAAAGTGAACAACAAACACGATTTCTCGATTTTTCACAAGCCTTCACATACTGACACAGTTTTACACAATATTTCATTCCACCCTTATACTAACAAAATGAGAGCTTTTAACTCTTTCATACATAGACTGTTACGTATTCCTACAACTAAAACTAATTTTAACAAGGATTCAACATAATCTATATATAGCTATCGCTCTAATTTATCCCAACATTAAAGACAAAAAGGAAAATTTAGTACGCTCACGTACACTAGAACAATTTCAAAACATTTAACAAAAAAGAACAATAAAATAGCATTTAAAACCACTAATACCTTACGGAATATAGTTTTGAATAACAAAACCAAATCTACGCCACTACGAGTGGCGGTCGACGGATTTCTTTCTAACACCCTCACTATCAACGCCGTGTGTGCCCCAGGGCTCCATACTGTCTCCTACTCTCTTTCTCATTTACATTAACGATCTGCTGGAAAAGACCGGGAATCCATTCTATAGCTTTGCAGATGACAGTACGCTTGTCTCTTCATTCACCTTGAACGCTCGGACATCGGCTGCTCAGGCGAATATCCGCAGACAGCAGGAGGTCGTTCAACTTAACAAAGACCTGGAAGAAATTCTATCTTGGGGTGACAGTAACCAAGTGGAATTTAACGCTACAAAAACCCAAGCGGCAGTTTTTTCTAAAAAAGTTAATGTTGCTGAACCCGACATAGTTATGTCGGGGCACTCCATTCCCCTAGCATCGTCGCTCAATTTGTTGGGCGTTAGTTTGGGAGCAAATATGTCTTGGCATGAACATGTTGCAGGCATAGCAAGGAGAGCTTCTCAAAAGTTGGGAATATTATTTAGAACCAGAAAGCTTTACACCCCACAGCAACTGTTAATTCTTTACAAAGCCCAAATTCGACCAACTATGGAATACTGCTCCCACGTTTGGGGCTCCGCTCCCAAACATACACTGCATTTGTTGAATTCTGTTCAGAGAAGAGCGGTCCGTCTGATTGGGGACCCGGAATTGACCGGCGGCCTTGATTCGCTGGAACATCGAAGAACGGTTGGCGACTTGAGTCTGTTCTACAAGTATTTTCATGGAAAGTGTTCGAAGGATGTAGCCCGCTTAATTCCTCCCAAAGCGGTGCATGTTAGAAATACACGTCGCGCTGGTGCTTCGCATCCGTATGAGGTTCAGCTTGTTACTCCGCGTACAACGCTTTTCAAGCAATCTTTTATATGGAGGACGTCATCCCTTTGGAATAATTTGCCCAGCGCTGTGTTTCCCACCGCGTACAATTTACAGCGATTCAAGAACAACGTGAATCGCTTTTTCCGCACTCGTGCCGCTCCTGGAGCGCTTTAGGGACTTCCCTGCAGCACGTGTGCTAGACCCATAAAAAAAAAAATCCATAAATTCAGGAGTTTATTTATTAAATTGTGGATCTTGTACTAAAACCTACATAGGACAAACTGGTAGATCTTTTGAAACACGCATTAAAGAACACAAATATAATTATTTAAAAAACAAGAATAATTTACGTTACGCAATCCATAATTTTGACGATACATTCAAAATCCTGCTTGAATGTCTTGAAATTAACAAACGGAAAAACTCCACTCTATTATTAAACGAGCAGATGGACTTAAACCATTCACCCTTACTTAATCTTTATTAGTTCTCTGAAATAGGTATACAGATTTGCATCTTTAAAATAACTTTGTCAGTAAATAATATAAAAATCGGTCAAGTGCAAGTTGATCTTGCGCATTTAGTGTTACGTACGTTGATTGCTTTTGAAATAAAAATATTTGTTACGGAGGTATAAAATTATAAGTGACTTCACAAAACACACCCCAAGTGAATTTTCAACAAAGTTTGTTTCCGATCTTTACTGAAAACTGATGACCTTAAAGTTTTTTTTTTAATACTAGATAAATTACACTGTGTGTAATTTTTTAAGTTATGGAAAAATAACCATATACGGACACCACTACGTGATAGTAGACCAAAAAAAAAAGACCCGTGTCTCCCAGTTTTTCCGAAAGTCATGCACTTTTTTTTTTATGGGCCCCCAAAGATTTGAGGCCTGGGTGTAATTTTTGCAAAAAACTCATCATATTCGGAGGCTCATATCTTGCAAACCGTTCGGAATTTTAATTTACTTTCTGTGGCAAAGTTGTAGCCCTTGTCATAAGGAACAAAAATTGTGAACATTTAAAGTAAAAAAAGCTTCATCTTCAAGATCAAAATAGCTAAAAACTGTAAAAAAATTCGATTTTTTTTACCTTTTTTTCCCTGTTTTAGGCCCATAGCTAGCAAAACCGTTCAAAATTCAAGGAAACAATCAACTACAAAAAAATGTATGCTAAGATCTTAGTAAACAACTTTCTAGAATATATGAACTTCCTAGGAATGATTCTTAACACTGTTTAGGTAGCCGCAAAAGTTAAAAATTTTCCCGAAAAATCTACTTTTTTAAAGTTTTTTGCGATTTTGATCTGGAAGATGAAATTTTTTGGATTTTATATGTTCACAATTTTTGTTCTTTATGACAAGAGCTACAACTTTGCTTCAGAAAGTAAATCAAAATTCCGAACGGTTTGCAAGATATGAGCCTGAGAATATGATCAGTTTTTTGCAAAAATGACACCGAGGCCCCAAATCTTTGGGGCCTCATAAAAAAAAAATGCATTACTTGGGGCAAAACTGGAAGACACGGGTCTTTTTTTACCCGAGGCTCCCAGTTTTGGCCCAATTCATGTACTTTTTTTTATGAGGCCCCAAGGATTTGAGGCCTGGGTCTAATTTTTGCAAAAAACTCATCATATTCTGAGGCTCATATCTTGCAAACCGTTCGGAATTTTAATTTACTTTCTGTGGCAAAGTTGTAGCCCTTGTCATAAGGAACAAAAATTGTGAACATTTAAAGTAAAAAAAGCTTCATCTTCAAGATCAAAATAGCTAAAAACTGTAAAAAATTCGATTTTTTTTACCTTTTTTTCCTGTTTAGGCCCATAGCTAGCAAACCGTTAAGAAAAATTCAAGGAAACAATCAACTACAAAAATGTAGCTATGTTAAGATCTTAGTAAACAACTTTCTAGAATATATGAACTTCCTAGGAATGATTTTTAACACTGTTTAGGTAGCCGCAAAAGTTAAAATTTTCCCGAAAAATCTATTTTTTAAAGTTTTTTGCGATTTTGATCTGGAAGATGAAATTTTTTGGATTTTATATGTTCACAATTTTTGTTCTTTATGACAAGAGCTACAACTTTGCTTCAGAAAGTAAATCAAAATTCCGAACGGTTTGCAAGATATGAGCCTGAGAATATGATCAGTTTTTTGCAAAAATGACACCGAGGCCCCAAATCTTTGGGGCCTCATAAAAAAAAAATGCATTACTTGGGGCAAAACTGGAAGACACGGGTCTTTTTTTACCCGAGGCTCCCAGTTTTGGCCCAATTCATGTATTTTTTTTTTTATGAGGCCCCAAGGATTTGGGGCCTCGGTGTCAATTTTGCAAAAAACTGATCATATTCTCAGGCTCATATCTTGCAAACCGTTCGGAATTTTGATTTACTTTCTGAAGCAAAGTTGTAGCTCTTGTCATAAAGAACAAAAATTGTGAACATATAAAATCCAAAAAATTTCATCTTCCAGATCAAAATCGCAAAAAAAAAACTTTAAAAAAGTAGACTTTAAAAAAGTTTTTTTCGGGAAAATTTTCACTTTTGCGGCTACCTAAACAGTGTTAAGAATCATTCCTAGGAAGTTCATATATTCCAGAAAGTTGTTTACTAAGATCTTAGCTACATTTTTGTAGTTGATTGTTTCCTTGAATTTTGAAACGGTTTGCTAGCTATGGGCCTAAACAGGCACAAAAAAAAAAAGGTAAAAAAAAATCGAACCCCCCCCCTTTTTTTTACAGTTTTTTGCTATTTTGATCTTGAAGATGAAGTTTTTTTTACTTTAAATGTTCACAATTTTTGTTCCTTATGACAAGGGCTACAACTTTGCCACAGAAAGTAAATTAAAATTCCGAACGGTTTGCAAGATATGAGCCTCAGAATATGATGAGTTTTTTGCAAAAATTACACCCAGGCCTCAAATCTTTGGGGGCCCATAAAAAAAAAGTACATGACTTTCGGAAAAACTGGGAGACACGGGTCTTTTTTTTTTTGGTCTATTATCACGTGGTGGTGTCCGTATATGGTTATTTTTTTCGTGTTGCACTGTGATATTAAAGGTAATGCACTCGTGATAATTTTCGTTCAACCTACACCCCGTATAGAATATTCCAGAATTTTTCCAAAATTTTTGGATCAGTACTTTTCGAGATAGAGGGGGGGACCGCGATTTTTTTCAAAATACTACAATGAAAAGTGTGCGCATGTAAAACATTATATATAGTTTTGAACTCGCGTTTCTACAAGCTTTGTTTCCAATCTTTACTGAAAACTGATGACCTTAAATTTTTTTTTTATATACCAGATAAATTATTAAAGGTAATGCACTCGTGATAATTTTCGTTCAATCTACACCCCGTATAGAATATTCCAGAATTTTTCCAAAATTTTTGGATCAGTACTTTTCGAGACAGAGGGGGGGGGGGACCGGGATTTTTCGCGATTTTTTCAAAATACTACAATGAAAAGTGTGCGCATGTAAGACATTATATACATTTTTGAACTCGTGTTTTTACAAGCTTTCATTTCATGACCTAGTAAAATTTTTATTTTCATTTCCGATTTCGCCCCCAAAAACTAATCATCTAAGTCAAAATTTAACTTTTAAAACTACACGGCTCTGATGAGGCCATCAATATCTATATTAGTACCAAATTTCAACTTTCTACGTCAAATAGTTTCGAAGAAAATCGGGTGTGACAAACGGACAAATAGACGGACATATATAGTCAGATAGATACCGAAGTGATCTTATAAGTGTTCCGGACGGAACACTAATAAAACGATTAACATAATTTTATGTTTCTTTCTAATTCACTTCTGAAGAAGCCATTGTATCTTGAAACAATTGTCAAGTCATTTTAAATATATTGGAAATTAAAATATAGTGTTGTTTTTATATAGTTTTATTATAATTAAGTTTAAAAATAATAACTTATTTATCTCTATCAATCTGTGTCGTTGACAAACTCTGACAGGTTAAGCGGTCTTCTGTAAGTTAAAAGGTTAATTAGGCTACCTTTTATCCCAACCGAGTAATTTTCGTCCAATAGAATGAAATTACTTCCTGGACAGAAAGCAAATAACACCAAAATAATGGCAAACAATTTCCAGGAAATTCAATTAAAATCTGAAGTAAAATAGGCTTAAACACAGATTTTGTATCCTAATATGTAGTCGTGTATCCCAATTCGTGCGGGCCAAGTTATCGGCAATTACTAGTTTTCCAATAAATAGCCGGTTTGTCTATCTTGCATTTTAAGTGGAAGGAATGCTGGACGTCCACATCGGAAGAGACCTAATGGGGATAAAACAGGCAGTATGCCTACTCACATGACATACCATGTAAGAAAGAAGAAGAGAAGAAGAAAATGTGTCTATTATCTCTTCCATAAATAAACATAATGACCCAGAAATTTCTTAACCCCCACCCGCTTTCTCTAAAGCTACATTGCTCAAAAAACATACGTTTGACTTCTACAAATATTATATGTGTACCAAATTGTAAATCGACATCTCGTTTCGTACGAGAGTTATGTCAACAGATACAGACAGTCTCCTAAAACGTTAAAAAATTCAAAACTCCTGGAGAATGATGTTTATAGGAATATAATACATCCCTTTAGCAATGGAAGTAAAAACAAACAAAAGCAAACGAACACCCCTTACATTTTTAATGTTATTATGCGTCGAAGCCTTCGGAACATATTGATGGCCATCATATGTCGTTCTTTAATAAGATTTAGAAAGAATTATAGCCCTTAATCTCATTTAGTTTAAACGTGTACAAGGCCGTGAAAACGTGTTGTTTTTTCTCAAAGGAAATTATTCTGTTTAGTCTGTTTCTCGCTTTCGATTGTTTATTTTGACGGTTAGTGTGAAAATAGTACGTTTTAATGAGACACAAGCCTCTTAATTTGATATTTTGTTAAAAGATGGTTTATATTTACAAAAGATATAAAATAATTGTTCTTGTTTCATATTTTACAGTTTAAAATGGGTGTTTTATATATATATATATATATATATATATATATATATATATATATTTATATATATATATATTTATATATATATATATATATATATATATATATATATATATATATATATATATATATATATACTAAGTTATGAAACTAGTTGGGGAACTCGACAAAAGGGGCATCAACAGATGTTCATACTATATTCATTTAAACCAATATTTCGGTCCTAGGTTGGGACCTTCATCAGGACACAAACTGAAAAAAGAGATAACGAAGCAACCAATAAAGAAAATTAGGCATGAAGAATTGGTGTTGTTAAGTCAAGCTTTTAATTATTAATTTTAATTATTAATCTTTAATTTGCAATTTTTAATTTTAATCTTACAATCATTAATATGGAGCTATTATAATTTAAAAGTATTATTATTCTAAACAATCATAAATCGTTATTATTATTATTATGAAGAAATGTCAAAAACAAAATGGGAGTGACTCACATGTAGCATGCAATTTAATCTAACAAGAATGACCATCAATAACAATCGCCATAGTAAAAAAAACCAACACTGAAATAAAACAACCACTATTCACTAACATATTAATATTAAAAAATATAAAAACATGGCATTTACAGCAGGGATGCCATTGATAACGTTGGATGCTGAAATTCAAAACTAATTAACCACCTGCCATCTCAAAGAAAAGTGACAATTTTGACAGGGCGCTGACAAAGGACGACCACCTGACAGATGTAAGGGATCACTCAAAATGAATAAAAGGAAAGGTTGAACAACCAGGAAAGGATTTCAGATAATCGAAATTCCGGTTAATCCGAATTTTTTTTATAAAATAGAAGTTTAGAATGAATACAACACTGCAGATTGACCCAAAAGCATTTATACGATATGCTATTACGTACATAGGTATTTATTAAAACAAAGAATATGTATATGTACGGAAAATCGAAAATAAAACAGTTTCATTCTTAACTTTAATGTCTGAGGTAATTTTTAACTGCATTTGTTTTGCGTTAGTTTTGTTTTTGGCTGCAATGTCTCTCCAACGTTTGATAAGGAAAACGTCCGCGGCGGTTGCATTTTCTTGTTGTTCTACAAAAGTTAATTCTTTT
>CM032454.1:2916580-2950691 GCA_019049505.1 Pachyrhynchus sulphureomaculatus
TAGAATAAAATATTTTGGTGTTGTGCTATTACTGCAAAACATTGAATACTGAGTAGCATATATCTGCTGATGAGATTTAATACATCGGAATGCATCCATCTATTTATTTTTGACGACCTTGTACGTTCAACGCACTGGAAAATTACTGTATTCATTCAAAATACAATGACTACCGTAAGTACGGAAATGCAAAAATATATGTATGAGAAGAAAATATATTAATAGTAATGATGCAGATATAAAGGAGCGGAAAATTATTTCCTAACAGTATCAAGTTTACATAATGACGGCAACATCTTTACATTATCATTGGAAAATAATGATCTGAAAATAAGATACTGTTCTCGGGACAAGAAACAGTAATATAATTGTGCAGGTTGAAGTCGGGCTATGGTTTGTCTTACACAATTTTCAATATGAATTTTAATGACCATCTGTACCTAAGCTTATTTATTATCTCAATAATATTAGCCAAATATTCCAAGTCAATTATACAAATGATACTGTAATTGTATATCAAATGTTTAAAGTTATATGATAACAGCCTAATACCCATTTAACGCCAAAAAAATGAATTTTTGATTTCGTTCATAAATTTTGAGTGCGATTAAAATTAAAATATGATATATCGGGTCTTCCATTAAGGACTTGACAACTTTTTTTTGAAATAAAACGCAACCCATTTGAGACATTTCGAAAATTTTACTATCGGCTTGAAGTACAATCAAAACATTTATGTATGGAATTCGACTTCATTCATATGTCCACCACGGCCACGTTTGCAGCGGTCGATTCGTTGAACCGAATTTTCGATGACTCGTCCACACATTTCGACGGAAACGGCCGCTATCTCTCTTTCAATATTGGCTCTGAGCTCCTCTAACGACGCAGGCTTGTTAGCATAGACCAATGAATTAACGTACCCCATAAAAAGAAGTCTAGAGGTGTTAAATCACACGATCTAGGCGGCCATTCGACGGGACCATTTCTCGATATAACACGTTCACCGAATTTAGATTGCAGTAAGTCGATTGTTACACCCGCTGTGTGGCTTGTGGTGCCGTCTTGTTGAAACCACATATCATTAATGTCTAGCCCATGCATTTGATCAAAGAAATAACGTTGCAACATGCCTCTGTAGCGATCTCCATTGACTGTAACGTGACGGTTATTTTCATCAACGAAAAAGAACGGCCCAATGACACCACCGGCATGAAAACCTCACCAAACAGTAATTTTTTGTGGATGAAGTGATGTTTCTTCAAGCACATGAGGGTTTTCACCTGACCAATAACGCATATTCTGGTTGTTGACGAAGCCGTGTATCCAAAAATGCGCTTCATCACTAAAGATGATTTTGCGATGAAATTGGTCATCTTCTTCCAACATTTCTAGAGCCCAATTCGAGAACGTACGTCGCTTCATATGATCGAGTGGCTTTAGTTCTTGAGTTAACTTTAACTTATAAGGGTGCAGGCCAAGATCCTTTCGCAAAATTCGCCATAGTGTGGTCTGAGCGATGCCCAATTCTTGAGAACGCCATGAAATCGACTGTTTTGGTTCGTTTGAGATGGACGCTTGAACGGCAGCAATATTCTGGCCACTTCGACCAACCCGTTGTCTCACTGGCACGGGAACATCCAGCAGCGAATATGTTAACTCAAATTTTTTTCACTAGACTATGAATTGCTTGTCTACTGGGACGAGAATTACGACCAAAAATTGGCGTTAACGCTCTTAAAGTTGCAGTCACCGACTCCAAATTTTGGTAGTAAATTTTAATTATTTGTAAACGTTGTTCGTTCGTGTACTTCACCGTGATGAAAATGTTGACTTTACTGAATGTTTTGACGTTAACAGTTCGGTGATTGGCTTAAGGGTGCGTTCACAGTGAAATTTCAAATTATCAAGTTCCAAATGGAAGACCCTTTATCAACGAACTTGTTTAAGTAATTGTTGGATTTATGAAAATATGTTCTTAATTCACTTAATAATATTAAATAATTGCAATATGCTACAATCAATAAAAAATACCTGGTTAACTTTAACAAACAACCCAACAATTCCAGGTCCTTTTCGTCACTAAGGCTATTAGTCAAAATTTCATTAAATCCACTATACTATCACTCTTGTCTTGGGTGACAGGATGAAGACCTTCAGCGCCTGTTAGATAAAGTTGAACAGGCAGAAGCAGATATGAGCCTAAAACCAAATTCATGGGCTTTATGCAGATGTTGATCACCATTTCAACGGTTAAGCGATAGAGAGAGTTCACCATTTTAAATAGCTTGGAAGCTACATTACTGACCAGTTAAACCCTGACAAAGAAATTAAGTGCAGAATAGAAGCAGCCAGAACAACCTTCATTAAAATGAAGTCTCTCTTTTGCAATGTTATCATTAACCTGAAACTGTGTCAGAGAATGATAAAATATTATATTTGGTTGGTTTGGTTGTACGGCACATAGGGATGGACATTGAAGGTTGCGACAGTTAACCGCTTAGAGGCTTTCGAGGTGTGGCTGCATAGAAGTATTATCCGTATTCCGTGGGCAGCTTATGTCACTAATCAGGAAGTACTGCAGAGAGCTAATGCAGTCAGAGAGTTGTTATCAACGGTAAAGTGCAGAAAACTGGAGTACTTGGGACATGTTTTTCGTGGCAAACATTATGAGTTATTGAGCTCATAATCATTTGAAAGATTGAGGGCAGGCGCGGCTTTGATAGGAATCGTGCCTCTTGGCTCAGAAACATACGAGACTAGACGGGAATCCATAGTGTCGAAGAGAGATGGTTGTGAAAAGGACCGATGTGGAAGATCTTAGCAACATCCGTTCTTACATCCTTAAACTTTCCAACGATCTATCACAAAATTAGGACAATATACAATACTACTAATTCATAAAAATCTTTTATTTTAGTTTCTTAATAAATAATATGTTAAAATTTTTTACACCATAACAGATCACACTATATATAATTTACTAAAATTTTGTAATTCAAGGTCAATTTTAGTTCATGTCTACCAATTGTTCAACGCGACTATTACTGTTACTCATATAAACTTGTTAACTGCTTATCCTTACTAATCTAAAAATCAAAACCACGTGCTCTGTTGTCCAGGGAAAGTATAACCGGAAAATGTATTTACTACGTCGTAATTCTTTATAAAATTCATGATCCATTTTCCTAGAATCATGTCAGCGTCCACTGGATAATCTCACGTTTGTAAGTCTAACTTTTTTGTAGTTGTGTTTTGGAAAACCGATTGTAAATAATTTCTAGATGTTCTGAAGAAGGATTGAACATATCTGAAAGCTTAACAATTAAACAAAGAGTTTCAATAGTCAACTGTTTTTGACTGCATCCTCACTAAATTACTTTTTATTTCTCACGCGTCAGTCACGATCACTTCCAAATTTATATGAATATACGAGGCTGGTTTGAAAAGTCCGTGCAAAGTCCGAGAGATGGCACCACCGGCGCGTATCGAGGTCATGTTTAGTTAGTAGCATCTCTTGAATGAACGCACACCAAGTTTCAGCCATATTGGTCTATTTCTTTGTGTTTGGCATTCGTGTGAATCAAGGAAGTCGAGTGATTTTCAAGAAATGGACGAAAAAGAATTTCGTGTGGTGATTAAACATTACTTTATGAAAGGCAAAACGCCTCAGGAGACTAAAGAGAAGCTTGATAAAACATTATGGTGACTCTGCACCTTCGATTAGAACAATTTATAAGTGGTTTCAAAATTTTCGGACTGGCCATATGGGCACAAGTGACGCTGAACGTTCTGGACGGCCTGTGGAGGTTACGACTCCAGAAATCATTGATCAAATCCATGATATGGTGATGGATGACAGAAGAGTTAAGGTGCGTGAGATTGCTAGTGCTGTGGGCATCTCGACTGAACGGGTACATAATATTTTGCATAAACATTTGGACATGAGAAAGCTATCCGCAAGATGGGTGCCGCGATTGCTCACGCTTGACCAAAAACGGAATCGTGTGAAGTGTTGCAAGGATGGTTTGCAGCTGTTCCAGAAGAATCCGGAGGACTTTAAGCGTCGTTTCGTCACTGTGGATGAAACATGGATACATTACTATACTCCTGAGACCAAACAACAATCTAAACAATGGGTTACCAAGGGAGAATCTGCACCAAAAAAGGCGAAGACCGTTCCTTCGGCCGGAAAGGTTTATAACGACTGTCTTTTGGGATTGACAAGGGATAATCCTCATCGACTATCTGAAAAAGGGTAAAACTATTACAAGTGAATATTATTCATCGTTATTGGACCGTTTGAAAACCGAGCTGCAAGAAAAACGCCCGCGATTGACCCACAAGAAAGTCCTTTTCCATCACGACAACGCACCAGTACACACCTCAGCAGTTGTGGTCGCAAAATTAATGGAAATAGGATTCCAACTCGTTTCACATTCCCCCTATTCTCCAGACTTGGCTCCCTCGGACTACTATTTGTTCCCCAATTTGAAGAAATGGCTGGCGGGACAAAGATTTTATTCAAACGAGGAGGTGATTGCAGACACTAATGGATATTTTGCAGACTTGGACAAATCCTATTATTCGGAAGGGATCAACAAACTAGAACATCGTTGAACGAAGTGTATAAGCCTAAAAGGAGACTATGTCGAAAAATAAAGAAGGTTTACCACAAACACATAAGTAGTTTTTATTTTTGCACGGACTTTTCAAATCAGCCTCGTATATATATATATATATATATATATATATATATATATATATATATATATATATACATATATATATATATATATATATATATATATATATATATATATATATATATATATATATATATATATATATTCTTTACCAGTGGCAGTCGACGGATTTATTTCTAACATCTTCACTATCAACGCCGGTGTGCCCCAAGGTTCCATACTATGTCCTACTCTCTTTCTCATTTACAATAGCGATCTGCTGGAAAAGACTGGAAACCCAATCTACAGCTTTGCAGACGACAGTACGCTTATCTCTTCATTCACTTTGAATGCTCGGACATCGGCTCCCGCAGACAGCGGGAAGACGTTCAACTTAACAAAAACCTGGAAGAAATTCTATCTTGGGTTGACAGTAACCAAGTGGAATTTAACGCTACAAAAACCCAGGCGGCAGTTTTTTCTAAAAAAGTTAACATTGCTGAACCCGACATAGTTATGGCGGGGCACTCCATTCCTCTAACATCTTCACTCAATTTGTTGGGTGTTAGTTTGGGAGCAAATATGTCCTGGCATGAACATGTCGGTCGTAGGTCCAGCAAGGAGAGCTTCTCAAAAGTTGGGAATATTATTTGAAACCAGAAAGCTTTACACTCCACAACAACTGTTAATTCTTTACAAAGCTCAAATTCGACCAACTATGGAATACTGCTCCCATGTTTGGGGCTCCGCTCCCAAACATACATTGCATTTGTTGGATTCTATTCAGAGAAGAGCTGTTCGTCTGATTGGAGACCCGCAACTGACCGGCGGCCTTGACTCGCTGGAACATCGAAGACCGGTTGGCGACTTGAGCCTATTCTACAAGTATTTTCATGGAAAGTGTTCGAAGGATGTATCCCGCTCAATTCCTCCCAGAGCGGTGCATGTTAGAAATACATGTGGCGTTAATACTTCACATCGGTATGAGGTTCAGCTTGTTACTCCTCGTACAACGCTTTTCAAGCAGTCTTGACTGTGTTTTTCACCGAGTACAATTTACAGCGATTCAAGAATGAATCGCTTTTTCCGCACACGTTTCGCTTCTGTGGCGCTTTATGGACTTCCCTGCAACACGTGTGCTAGACCGATAATATATATATATATATATATATATATATATATATATATATATATATATATATATATATACGAGGCATGTTTTTTAAGTAAGTACCGTTTTGCGATTCCGCCGCCGCAGCGATACGGTCGGCGTTCCGCGCATGCGCGCTGGTAACCTACATCTCATGTCTACGCACTGACGCCATTACAGTCTGATTCTTCATTGTATACGTTGTTTACTGAGTGTTTAAGATGCCTCCGACAATCGTAAGTCCCGCCGATTGTGAAGTACGGGCTGTTATACGATTTCTTAGTGCTTAGTGCTAAAGGCGTAAAAAACCGATCGATATTCATCGTGAGATCTGTGAAGTTTACGGACAAAACATTATGAGTGATGGAATGGTAAGGAAATGGGTGAGAGCATTTAAAGATGGCCGCACAAATGTGCATGATGAAGAACGGAGTGGGCGTCCTTCGGTCGTTAATGAAGATTTGGTGCAGAAAGTGGACGAAAAGGTGAGAGAAAACAGACGCTTTACAATTTCATCATTGTGCGACTGCTTTCCTCAATATTCTCGTAGTGTTTTGTATCGCATTGTGACCGAGAACTTGAATTACCGGAAATTGTGTTCACGTTGGGTTCCAAAAATGTTGACGGATTTGCACAAAACCCAACGTTTAGGCAGTGCATTGACTTTCCTTGAGCGGTACCACAATGAAGGTGAACATTTTTTAGACCAAATTGTTACTGGTGACGAAACATGGGTGGCCTACGTCACACCAGAATCGAAACAACAATCCATGGAATGGCGACATTCATCATCACCCAAAAAAGTGAAGTTTAAGCAAACAATTTCTGCCCGCAAAATCATGTGCACAGTTTTTTGGGACAGAAAAGGAGTATTGCTAGTGGAGTTTCTGCCTCGTAATGAGACAATCAATGCAGCGTCTTATTGTGAGACATTGAACAATCTGCGTCGTGCAATCCAGAACAAAAGATGTGGCAAGTTGAGTAAGGGTATCGTTTTGCTGCATGACAATGCCCGTCCACATGTGGCTAATCGGACCAAAGATCTCATCAAATCTTTTAAATGGGAAACTCTAGATCATCCTCCATACAGCCCTGATCTGGCGCCCAGCGACTACCATTTGTTCCTGCACTTGAAGAAGCACCTGGGTGGTCAGCGTCTTCAAGACGATAACGAAGTCAAAACATTTGTGATACAGTGGTTAACAAGTCAGGCGGCAGAATTTTATGAGGAGGGTATTCAAAAACTGGTGCCACGTTATGACAAGTGCCTCAATATTCACGGAATTATGTAGAAAAGTAGATTAAGGTACAGGCTTTCATGTAAAAATAAAATTATAGCGATATCTTTGCACGTCTTTTTTTAATTCCAAAACGGTACTTACTTAAAAAACATGCCTCGTATATATATATATATATATATATATATATATATATATATATATATATATATATATATATATATATATATATATATATATATATATATATACGAGGCTGGTTTGAAAAGTCCGTGCAAAAATAAAAACTACTTATGTGTTTGGGGTAAACCTTTTTTATTTTTCGACACAGTCTCCTTTTAGGCTTATACACTTCGTCCAACGATGTTCTAGTTTGTTGATCCCTTCCGAATAATAGGATTTGTCCAAGTCTGCAAAATATCCATTAGTGTCTGCAATCACCTCCTCGTTTGAATAAAATCTTTGTCCCGCCAGCCATTTCTTCAAATTGGGGAACAAATAGTAGTCCGAGGGAGCCAAGTCTGGAGAATAGGGGGATGTGAAACGAGTTGGAATCCTATTTCCATTAATTTTGCGACCACAACTGCTGAGGTGTGTGCTGGTGCGTTGTCGTGATGGAAAAGGACTTTCTTGTGGGCCAATCGCGGGCGTTTTTCTTGCAGCTCGGTTTTCAAACGGTCCAATAACGATGAATAATATTCACCTGTAATAGTTTTACCCTTTTCCAGATAGTCGATGAGGATTATCCCTTGCGAATCCCAAAAGACAGTCGCCATAACCTTTCCGGCCGAAGGAACGGTCTTCGCCTTTTTTGGTGCAGATTCCCCCTTGGTAACCCATTGTTTAGATTGTTGTTTGGTCTCAGGAGTATAGTAATGTATCCATGTTTTATCCACAGTGACGAAACGACGCTTAAAGTCCTCCGGATTCTTCTGGAACAGCTGCAAACCATCCTTGCAACACTTCACACGATTCCGTTTTTGGTCAAGCGTGAGCAATCGCGGCACCCATCTTGCGGATAGCTTTCTCATGTCCAAATGTTTATGCAAAATATTATGTACCCATTCAGTCGAGATGCCCACAGCACTAGCAATCTCACGCACCTTAACTCTTCTGTCATCCATCACCATATCATGGATTTGATCAATGATTTCTGGAGTCGTAACCTCCACAGGCCGTCCAGAAGGTTCAGCGTCACTTGTGCCCATATGGCCAGTCCGGAAATTTTGAAACCACTTATAACCTGTTCTAATCGAAGGTGCAGAGTCACCATAATGTTTATTAAGCTTCTCTTTAGTCTCCTGAGGCGTTTTGCCTTTCATAAAGTAATGTTTAATCACCACACGAAATTCTTTTTCGTCCATTTCTTGAAAATCACTCGACTTCCTTGATTCACACGAATGCCAAACACAAAGAAATAGACCAATATGGCTGAAACTTGGTTTGCGTTCATTCAAGAGATGCTACTAACTAAACATGACCTCGATACGCTCCGGTGGTGCCATCTCTCGGACTTTGCACGGACTTTTCAAACTAGCCTCGTATATATATATATATATATATATATATATATATATATATATATATATATATATATATTACGGTTTATCATTTGTATAAGCTTTTTCAGAATCATAATATTTAAATATAATACATTCTTATAGCTTACTGTTACTTTTTTGAAGTTATGTAAATCTATTATTTTTAAGTAAACATTCTTGAGAAGGGAATATTGAACTTCATGATGTTTTAGGACATAACTGAAAGCAGTCCATTTTGCTCTGGGTATATGGTAATCAGTTGTAGCAACAAAATAAAAAAAGGCATCAACAAAATAAAAACAGCACCAATCATGATTTTTCGTATAGTGAAACTGCGAAAATTGTAGTTAGATATTTTGGCTCAAAATAGTTGGATATTCGAAACTTGATGAAAAATAAAGAACATAAGCTCTAATTTTTCTCTATTTCGTATTTGACAACTGTTACTACCGTCAGGTTTTATCAATTAGCTGGTAAAGTATCATATATTCTCTTATTTAAATTTATGTTGGGTTATTTTAAGGTATTTCTTATGAGTAACTTACAAAAATAGTTTTGCTTGAAATTTTGAAAAAATAATAGATTTTTAGCATCATCAATTAATTGCTTTAGCATAAAGATGGTTCACTACACCGTATTGCCATAATTAATTGTAAAAGTTTCACTACTCAGTATGTATCACCACTACACCAAACACTTTATTTTTGCGCTCGACCCGCGTTTCGCTAACCATGTTAGCTTCATCAGGAGCGATGATTGACTTGATACTTAGCCTGGTTATGACGATGACTTAGTAAATAAGCTAATAAATAGACATAAGTTTAGGTTTAATATTCAGAATTCCACCTTTTTTACACGTGAAGAAAATAACACCAAGTATGTCTCCATACCATATAATCCGAAATATAGCAAGGGACTCAATAAGGTATTTAATAAGGTAGGCCTCATCTTAGTCTATAATATCTGAGGAATATCTTAGGAAATCCCAAAGATAAAATTCCTAATTGTTAGAAAAGTGGAATTTATGAAATTAGTTGTAATGATTGTGACAAAAAGTATGTTGGGCAAACTAAAAGGTCAATTAAAACACGTTTAAAGAACATTTAGCACACTTAAAATACAGTAGAACAGAAAAGTCTAGCATTGCCGAACATGTCCTTGAAGCTGATCATATTGTAACATTGCATAATCTAAGATTAATAAAAAATGTATTTGATAGAAGATTGTTAAAACGCATACGAAAGTATGGAAAATATAAAATGTAAAAGTAGTTTAAATAAAGACAGAGGGCCTATTCCATATAGTCTCCTCTACTGGTTACTTGACCGGAACTGATGGCCTTGCCTATGCCATTAGTTCCGCCTGAGTAATTCAGAGGTTTAGCTTTAGTCAATCATCGCTCCTGATGAAGCTAACATTGTTAGCGAAACGCGCGTCGAGCACAAAAATAAAGTGTTTGGTGTAGTGGTGATATATACTGAGTAGTATTATTGTGCCAAAGATTCCACATTCCCTTAGTAAAAGTTTCAGATAGAATTGAGACAATAAGTTAAAAAAAAAGATTTTAAAAGTTTATGAGAATAAATCTGGGAAATTGTATGAAGCTAAAGCACCGTTAAGCGACGACCTTGATTGTTTTGTTTACAGTGTATACTGTGATAAGAAGTAAAAACAACAATTTTTTGTCTTTCTCCTCTTCTCTCGGGTTTGAAAATAGAATATACGAGGAGCATACAAAAAGTTTTGATAACATGAGTTTCAACAGAAATAACAATGGATAACGATGATTATACATAAGGAGACTCGAAAAGAGGAAGAGTCGAGAAAAGGGAAGAGCCAATGGGAATATACAAGAGGAGTAAAAAGCTGATAGGAACCCCACAGAAAGAGAAAAATGAAGGAGAAGATAAGATGGATAACTTAACAGAAATGATCAGAGAGTTAATGTTAGATATAAAGGAAATGAAACAGGATCAGAAGAGGTACCAAAAAGAGGTATAAGAACTAAAGAAAGGAGAAAAGAGGAAAATAAGACAATTAGAGAAAACATGAGAAATATGGATTCGAGGATGAGTGGACTGGAAGAGGAAAACGTAAGGAACAATATTGTAATATCGGGAATGAGATTTAAAGCGAATACTCAACCAGATCTGAAAATGGATGTAGAACATTTTATGGAAAGAAGTATGGTCACAAAGGTACAGATTAAGGATGTGATAAAAATGGGAGAGACTATATACAAGATAGAACTTGGAAACTCAGGAGATAAGAAAGTTGTGATGGAAATAAAAAACAAACTGAGAAATTGGAGAGAGAGAGAGTTTACATAAACAACTATTTAACAAAGAGTGAACGGGAAATTCAAAAGGAATTGAAGCATATAGCAGAGAACGAGAGAAAGAATGGAAAGAGAGTGAAAATTGGATATCAGAAAATCTTAATCGAGGGAAAAGAATATAAATGGGACATTGAGGAAGAAAAACTGAAGGAACAAACAAAGAACACTACGACCATTAAGCTAAAAAACTGAGTAAAAGGAGAGAGGTAGGTAGATCGACGACGACCCTGGCAAAGTCAAAGTATACGGAAGAGAAGACTAATGAAAGGATTATAAATAAGAAGATAATCAAAGAAATGGAGAGGAAGAAAGAAATAGGAACTAATTACCGAGTTAGTAAATTGGGAACACGGAACTTTAGGGGTATAAACGGAAAAGAGATTAGATTGGGACATGAAATGTTAGGGGCATAAACGGAAAAGAGGATGAACTGACAGAAGAAATGGAAAAAATACAAATGCACTATGTAGGAATCACAGAAACAAAAAGGAAAGGGAACGGATGCAAAGGATTACCTAATGGATGTTGGATGTACTGGGCAGGAGTAAAAGAGGAGGAAAATGCAGGGGCAGGAGTGGCAATGGTGGTCAAGGAAGAGAAGATGAAGAATGTAAAAGGGGAAAGGTTTGTAAATGAGAGAATACTCTCAATAGCAATAAAAGAAGCTGGAGCGGACGAAGATTGCACTTTGATTGTGTGTTATGGACCAAATGACAACGCAAGAATTGAGGAGAGGGACAAATTTTTTAACGATTTACAGGAAGAGATAGACAATACAAACAATAAGATAATAATAATAATGGGAGATATGAACGGAACTCAACTTCACGGGCTTTACACCCCTAAAGGGGTAGAAAGGCATAAGGATTAAGTAAGTAAGTTTTAGATATTTAACACGTAAAAGACAGGAATCCATATTTTTTCTTCGATCAGAAGCATGCGTTTTTTACAATTTTTGTTGTGGTATGTGCATTAAAAAGTGCTTTGCGTCCGTTTGTTAAATTATGAAAGCAGTTTACCCTCAAAAATAAATTTATATTATATAATAATAATAATATATTAAATATTACGTTCTGATATATTTTAAGAAGTAAATTTTCGCTGTGGCAACGTAGCTTGAAGAAGATTGGGCGCGGATGCGGGCGTTCTTTCAAGTTTTGAATCACATATATACATTGCCCTGATCGGACTTTCATTTAAAAAATTCCAGAATAAACGTATGCCTTGCACGCGCATTTATTCAGTTATGAATACTTAATACTTGATATATTTTTAATAAATAATCCAAAGTATTATTTTAATTAATTATACATACTTTTTTTAGTGTTCCGTACGGAACACTTATAAGATCACTTCGGTATCTGTCTGTCTGTCACACCCGATTTTCTCCGAAATTATTTGACATTGAAAGTTGAAATTTGGTACTAATATAGGAGTTGATGGCCTCATCAGGTGTTACTAAGACGGTCACATTTTTTAAAAAATGTGACCGTCTTAGTAACACCTTTTAAAGAATGTTAAGTGTGTCTTCGTTTCAACCCACACATGTAAGTTTTTATATATATTTTTGTGTGTATTTTTATTATTTTCACCTTCTACATTGTATTATAAGTTTAAGAATTTTATATATTCATAATTAAAAAAAAAAAAAAATTGTGCGTCCTATTGAATATCCAAAACAGAAAATTTCAATTTTTAGATGAACTGAAGAAGCCTAAAAATTAGGCGAAACGTTTTCAATAAACTTCTAACTAGAACGTGATGTAATTTCTCTATCCTTAAAACAAAAGAACCATAAAGCCCAAGAAATTGAATATATATATATATATATATATATATATATATATATATATATATATATATATATATATATATATATATATATACGAGGCTGGTTTGAAAAGTCCGTGCAAAGTCCGAGAGATGGCACCACCGGCACGTATCGAGGTCATGTTTAGTTAGTAGCATCTCTTGAATGAACGCACACTAAGTTTTAGCCATATTGGTCTATTTCTTTGTGTTTGGCATTCGTGTGAATCAAGGAAGTCGAGTGATTTTCAAGAAATGGACGAAAAAGAATTTCGTGTGGTGATTAAACTTTACTTTATGAAAGGCAAAACGCCTCAGGAGACTAAAGAGAAGCTTGATAAACATTATGGTGACTTTGCACCTTAGAACAGTTTATAAGTGGTTTCAAAATTTTCGGACTGGCCATATGGGCACAAGTGACGCCGAACGTTCGGGACGGCCTGTGGAGGTTACGACTCCAGAAATCATTGATCAAATCCATGATATGGTGATGGATGACAGAAGAGTTAAGGTGCGTGAGATTGCTAGTGCTGTGGGCATCTCGACTGAACGGGTACATAATATTTTGCATAAACATTTGGACATGAGAAAGCTATCCGCAAGATGGGTGCCGCGATTGCTCACGCTTGACCAAAAACGGAATCGTGTGAAGTGTGGCAAGGATGGTTTGCAGCTGTTCGAGAATAATCCGGAGGACTTTAAGCGTCGTTTCATCACTGTGGATGAAACATGGATACATTACTATACTCCTGAGACCAAACAACAATCTAAACAATGGGTTACCAAGGGGGAATCTGCACCAAAAAAGGCGAAGACCGCTCCTTCGGCCGGAAAGGTTATGGCGACTGTCTTTTGGAATTCGCAAGGGATAATCCTCATCGACTATCTGGAAAAGGGTAAAACTATTACAGGTGAATATTATTTATCATTATTGGACCGTTTGAAAACCGAGCTGCAAGAAAAACGCCCGCGATTGGCCAACAAGAAAGCCCTTTTTCATCAGCGCACACCTCAGTAGTTGTGGTCGCAAAATTAATGGAAATAGGATTCCAACTCGTTTCACATCCCCCCCTATTCTCCAGACTTGGCTCCCTCGGACTACTATTTGTTCCCCAATTTGAAGAAATGGCTGGCGGAACAAAGATTTTATTCAAACGAGGAGGTGATTGCAGACACTAATGGATATTTTGCAGACTTGGACAAATCCTATTATTCGGAAGGGATCAGCAAACTAGAACATCGTTGGACGAAGTGTATAAGCCTAAAAGGAGACTATGTCGAAAAATAAAAAAGGTTTACCCCAAACACATAAGTAGTTTTTATTTTTGCACGCACTTTTCAAACCAGCCTCGTATATATATATATATATATATATATATATATATATATATATATATATATATATATATATATATATATATATATATATATTTATATATATAATGTAATATTTGCGCACACTTTTCTTTGCATTATTTTTAAAAAATCGCGAAAAATCGCTGTCCCCCTACCTTATCTCGAAAAGTACTGATCAAAAAATTTTGAAAAAATTCTGGAATATTCTCCACGGGGTATAGATTGAACGAAAATTATCACGAGTGCATTACCTTAAATAATTTATCTGGTATATAAAAAAAAAAAAAATTTCAAGGTCATCAGTTTTCAGTAAAGACTCGAAATAAACATTGTTGAAAACTCATTTGGGGTGTGTTTTGTGAAGTCACTGATCATTTTATACCATCGTAACAAAATTTTTTTATTTTAAAAGCAATTAACGTACGGAACACTAATTGTGCAAGTTCAACTTGCACTTGACCGGTTATTTATGGTATATCATGTAAAAGTATCAAGGTTATTATAAATAACACGTGATTGCGTGCGGCTGGAAGCAAGCGAGAAGCTACGTTGCCACATTCATTATTTCGTGTCTTTCCCTAACATAATGCTACCTCTGTTTTCTTGTAAGAAATACCTTAAGTATTAATTGTATTAGTAGAAGGTGGTGGAAATGTCATGCTGTGAAAATTATATATGATGAGGAGACACATATTATAAAAATATAAATAATATTTATTACCCTGTATATATTTATCTTTTCTTAAGATAGTATTTTTGTTTTTTTTATTAATGCAGAACTTTGTTGCTTAGATTGCTAAATTTGGCAAATATTGGTCGCCATGTACAATTTGATGCCAGTATGGTAGAAAAACCTAAGCCAGTGAAATACATTAAAAAGTGAGTGTTATATGTTGTACTGAGTGTATTAGTTTCTTGTTGTTAATTATTTCTGAAATGCTGGTTTTAGCCTTTCTGGACAAACAAGTCTCAAAGTTTAGGTTTCACAGGACGTTTATTATCAGGTTATAAAACACACAACTAAATATTTGATACGTGTTACTTTTGTTGACTATGTAGCAGGGATGTCTGATGGAAAGTAACCGCCGAGTATTTCTGTTTTTTCTAGAAACTCTCTAAGTTGGGAATGTGGAATCTTTGGCACAATGATACTACTCAGTATATATCACCACTACACCAAACACTTTATTTTTGCACTCAACGCGCGTTCGCGTTAGCTTCATCAGGAGCGATGATTGTCTAAAGCTAAACTACATATCTACTCTATTTATACTTAGCCTAACCCTTGAATTACTCAGGCGGAACTAATGGCATAGGCAAGGCCATCAGTTCTGGTCAAGTAACCAGTAGAGGGAACTATAAGGAATAGGCCCTCTGTCTTCAATTAAACTACTTTTACTTTTTATAATTTCCATACTTTCGTATCCGTTCAACAATCTTCTATCAGATACATTTTTTTATTATTCTTAGATTATCTAATGTTACAATATGATCAGCTTCAAGGGTATGTTCGGCAATGCTAGACTTTTCTGTTCTACTGTATTTTAAGTGTGCTAAATGTTCTTTAAATCGTGTTTTAATTAACCTTTTAGTTTGCTACAATCATTACAACTAATTTCATAAATTCCACTTTTCTCACAATTAGGAATCTTATCTTTGGGATTTCTTAGGATATTCCTCAGATTGTCTGATGACTTATAGACTAAGGTGAGGCCTACCTTATTAAATACCTTATTGAGTCCCTTGCTATATTTCGGATTATATGGTATGGAGACATACTTGGTGTTATTTTCTTTGCGTGTAAAAAAGGTGGAATTCTGAATATTAAACCTAAACTTATATCTATTTATTAGCTTATTTACTAAGTCATCATCATAACCATTAACTCTAGTTATATTTCTAATACGATTCCTTTCTTTATTAAAGTTTACTTTATTCAGAGGGAACGTGACCAAACGATGAACTAAAAAATGTAATGAGGCTAATTTGTGTTGTTTGCAATGAAATGAATCATTAGGAATATATCTATCTGTTACTGGTTACTTGACCAGAACTGATGGCCTTGCCTATGCCATGAGTAATTCAAGGGCTAGGCTAAGTATAAATAGGGTAGATTTGTAGTTTAGTTATAGTCAATGATCGCTCCTGATGAAGCTAACATGGTTAGCGAAACGCGCGTCGAGTGCAAAAATAAAGTGTTTTTGGTGTAGTGGTGATATATACTGAGTAGTAGAAACTCTCTGCCTGTCATAAAATATTGCGCGCATGACTCTGAAACATATATAAGAAGCACAGACCTGATTAAATATGCAGTTTGAAAGTAACCCTAGGGCAACACAATCTCGCGTGAAAATAAAATTTTCTAGAAATTGAAATAACCTACAGTAATAAAATACCTTGTGACGAAAGGAAAACGTGTAGAATTCCAGAATATTTATTTCTAGATTTTAGTTACGAGAAATCTGCACCATTGTACGCTACTCTTAAACAAAGGACCCCTCACTTTCAACAAGGTCGAGAATCAGTCAAATCCAAGATCGTGAAATACGTGTAAGGCAGACAGAAGGCAAAGTGAAAATTAGTAAAGCCTGCAGTGACAAAACTTTTACATAATTTACCTGCATATGAGTAAAGTGAGTGCACGGTGGGTCCCAAAAATTCTGACACCTCTTCGTAAATTTTTGGCCTTATGCGTAAATAATTCGAACTTATTACATTATAATATTATAACCTCTGATGACACTGGATTTACCAGTATAATCCCAAATCAAAATAAGAGTCAATGCAATGGACAGAAAAAAGATATAAGCCACGTCGGAAATTTAAAGTTTAGCGAATACCAGGGAAACTTATAGCCACCATTTTCTAGAACACAAAAGAAATTATTCCTATTGAATGCTTTCTAAAAAATTCTAAAATGGCAGGTAATTCAAAATGCTTTCAATAATATCGAAACTCATGGAAAAGGTTATCAATGAGCATCTTCTAAAATATCTTGAACGATTCAATATTATTAGCGATCACCAATATGGTTTTCGTAAACATAGATCAACAGGAGATCTTCTGACTTATGTAACACATGTTTGGAACAGCGCAATTGAACACTTTGGAGAATCTCGAGCGGTTGCTCTTGACATATCCAAGGCATTCGACTGTGTTTGGCACTATGGACTGTTGGCTAAGTTACGCTCTTATGGTATGTCTGAAAGGTTCTGTTGTGGCTCTCATGTTTCCTCAGAGAGCGTTCTTTACGAGTGGCGGTCGACGGATTTCTTTCTAACACCCTCACTATCAACGCCGGTGTGCCCCAGGGCTCCATACTGTTTCCTACTCTCTTTCTCATTTACATTAACGATCTGCTGGAAAAGACCGGGAATCCAATCTATAGCTTTGCAGATGACAGTACGCTGGTCTCTTCATTCACCTTGAACGCTCGGACATCGGCTGCTCAAGCGAATATCCGCAGACAGCAGGAGGTCGTTCAACTTAACAAAGACCTGGAAGTAATTCTATCTTGGGGTGACAGTAACCAAGTGGAATTTAACGCTACAAAAACCCAAGCGGCAGTTTTTTCTAAAAAAGTTAACGTTGCTGAACCCGACATACTTATGTCGGGCACTCCATTCCCCTAGCATCGTCGCTCAATTTGTTGGGCGTTAGTTTGGGAGCAAATATGTCTTGGCATGAGCATGTTGCAGGCATAGCAAGGAGAGCTTCTCAAAAGTTGGGAATATTATTTAGAAACCAGAAAGCTTTACACCCCACAGCAACTGTTAATTCTTTACAAAGCCCAAATTCGACCAACTATGGAATACTGCTCCCACGTTTGGGGCTCCGCTCCCAAACATACACTGCATTTGTTGGATTCTGTTCAGAGAAGAGGCGGTCCGTCTGATTGGGGACCCGGAATTGACCGGCGGCCTTGATTCGCTGGAACATCGAAGAACGGTTGGCGACTTGAGTCTGTTCTACAAGTATTTTCATGGAAAGTGTTCGAAGGATGTAGTCCGCTTAATTCCTCCCAAAGCGGTGCATGTTAGAAACACGTCGCGCTGGTGCTTCGCATCCGTATGAGGTTCAGCTTGTTACTCCTCGTTCAACGCTTTTCAAGCAATCTTTTATATGGAGAACGTCATCCCTTTGGAATAATTTGCCCAGCGCTGTGTTTCCCACCGAGTACAATTTACAGCGATTCAAGAACAACGTGAATCGCTTTTTTCCGCACTCGTGCCGCTCCTGGAGCGCTTTAGGGACTTCCCTGCAGCACGTGTGCTAGACCCATAAAAAAAAAAAAATTATTATGCTGAATTAAATGGCAGAGCTAGCCAGGTTGTAAAATGGTGGAAAAGTTTGCAGGAAGGCCTTGTTTCTCCACCATGATTCTCTTGTCCACATAGCCCAAATTGGAAAAAGTGATATTCACGAAGCAGGATTTGCAGAATTAAATAGTTCACTTTGCAGTCCTCACCTAATATCTACCGACTACTATCTGTGTAAAAATTTGAAGAGTAACTTTTTTAAGAGAATCGAAGAATTAAATGAAAGATGGAGAAAATCGATCGAGATAGATGGAAGGAAGATTAAAGACTGAAAATAAAACATATATAATAAAAGACTGTTTTTAGTCAATTTCCACTGGTTTATTTAAATTGCGATGACGCGTTTCGCTGTCGATGCAGCTTCTTCAGATCTACATTTTACATTGTCAAGTTAGGTTTAATGTTCACAATTTTATATAATTTCTTAATTATAATATTACATCTAATTAAATTACATTGATAGTATTGGAAAACCCACACAGATTTGGAATTAGGAGAATAAATTCAATAATGGTGAATTGCTTAAATCTACTTGTTCGTTGAGTAAAGTACCTGTAGTCCTTAATCGATTTATTTGCGTTGTCTCTAGTTTTAAACCTTTTTGTTGAGTGTGTAAAATTTTGAAATTCTGGTTAAATGTGTGATTTTCTGTTAAAAGATGATTAGCATATGTTGAATTAGATTTTCTATGGATGTACGTCCAGTTTGTCCTATGTATATTTTAGGACATGACCCACATGTTAATTGATAAACCTCTGATTTATTGTCTTTATTGATTTGTGGTTTGTAGTTTTTAAGATATTTCCCTATAGTATTGTTAGTCTTGTAAGTTATGTTGATAACTTTTCGATTTAAAAATTTCCCCAGGTTTTCCGTTGTTTTGCCGAAATAGGTTAAGCATTTAAATGTGGTATTTCTGTCCTTAAAACGTGGGTATATTTCTGAGATTGCCTTGTTTCTAAGTTTTTTCCTAACGATATTATTGATTAAAGTAACCGAAATAACCGTTGTTAACGGCTACTTGTTTTATGTAGTTTAATTCTTCAGTAAAATTTTCCTCTGATAAGGGGATATTAGTTAGTCTATGTATAAAACTATGATAAGCTGCGAGTTTATGATGGTTAGGGGGTGGTGAGAACTATTGTGAATTGTGGTATCTGTATGACAAGGTTTGTGATATATTGCAAATTCATGTTTTTTCCTGGTTTTACTGATTGTTAAGTCTAGGAAATTGATTTTCCCTTCGACTTCTTCTTCTTTGTAAAACTGATATTTCTATGTAAAGAATTAATATACTGTAAAAAGTGAGTTAATTGTCTATTCGTACCTGCAAAGCATACAATTATATCGTCTACGTATCGATACCAGTATAGACAATTATTACTATTATTATTATGGTTGTTAAATATCATTGTTTCAATACTGTCCATGAAAATTTCGGCAAGTAATGGACTTAATGGACTCCCCATAATTAACCCTTCCTTACTATTGTACAATGTATTGTTAAATGAAAAATAATTTTGTCTTAGGCAAGTTTTTAATAAATTAATTATGTCCATTTTTAGTGTTCCGTACGGAACACTTATAAGATCACTTCGGTGTCTGTCCGTCTGTCTGTCCGTCTGTCCGTC
Source organism: Pachyrhynchus sulphureomaculatus (assembly GCA_019049505.1). Classification (NCBI taxonomy): domain Eukaryota; kingdom Metazoa; phylum Arthropoda; class Insecta; order Coleoptera; family Curculionidae; genus Pachyrhynchus; species Pachyrhynchus sulphureomaculatus. Next base: position 2,936,648 of record CM032454.1, read on the forward strand.
TGTCCGTCTGTCACACCCGATTTTTCTCCGAAACTATTTGTCATAGAAAGTTGAAATTTGGTAGTAATATAGGAATTGATGGCCTCATCAGAGCCATGTAGTTTTGAAAGTTAAATTTTGACTTAAGGGGTTAGTTTTGGGGGGTGAAATCGGAAGTGAAAAAAAAATTTTTTACTAGGTAATCAAGTGTGGTGTCAAATGAAAGCTTGTGAAAACACGAGTAAAAAATATATATATAATGTAATACTTGCGCGCACTTTTCTTTGTATTATTTTTAAAAAATCGCGAAAAATCGCTGTCCACCCGCCTTATCTCGGAAAGTACTTATCAAAAAATTTTGAAAAAATTCTGGAATATTCTCCACGATTGAACGAAAATTATCACGAGTGCATTACCTGTAATAATTTATCTGGTATATAAAAAAAACAGAAATTTCAAGGTCATCAATTTTCAGTAAAGATTGGAAATAAACTTTGTTGAAACTTATTTGGGGTGTATTTTGTGAAGTCACTGATCATTTTATATCACCGTAAGATAAATTTTGAATTAAGGGATTCGTTTTGAGGGGTGAAATCGGAAGTGAAAAAAAATTTTTTTACTAGGTCATCGAGTGTGGTGTCAAATGAAAGCTTGTGAAAACACGAGTAAAAAATATGTATATATATATAATGTAATACTTGCGCACACTTTTCTTCGTATTACTTTTAAAAAATCGTGAAAAAATCGCTGTCCCCTACCTTATCTCGAAAAGTACTGATCAAAAAATTTTGAAAAAACCCTGGAATATTCTCCACGGGGTATAGATTGAACGAAAATTATCATTACCTTTAATAATTTATCTGGTATAGAAAAAAAACAATATTTCAAGGTCACCAGTTTTCAGTAAAGATTCGAAACAAACTCAAACAAGTCACTGATCATTTTATACCACCCTAACAAAATTTTCTATTTTAAAAACAATCGTACGGAACACTAATTGTGTTCAACTTGCACTTGACCGGTTTTTATAACTTCATTTACTTTGTTTTTTGTTAATAGGTTCTCTATTAAAATTATTGTCTCGTCTGGGGGAACACTTGGAAATAAGTTTTTGACATTGAAAGAGACTAATTTAGAATTATCTGGTATTGTTATATTCTTAATTTTATTCACGAGTTCGTATGAGTTTTTGATACTATATTTAGGTTCAAATTTGGTATGATATTTGATTAAATCAATTAAAAAGGATGACGTCTTATATGCTGGAGCAGACATATAGGAAACAACTGATCTGATTGGGTGGTCAAGTTTATGTAGTTTTATGAGTGAATAAAGTTGTGGAATTTGGGGATTTAAATAAATCGATTAAGGACTACAGGTACTTTACTCAACGACCAGGTTGATTTAAGCAATTCACCATTATTGAATTTTTATTCTCCTAATTTCAAATCTGTGTGGGTTTTCCAATACTATCAATGTAATTTAATTAGGTGTAATGTTATAATTAAGAAATTATATAAAATCATAAACATTAAACCTAACTTGACAGTGTAAAATGTAGATCTGAAGAAGCTGCATCGACAGCGAAACGCGTCATCACAATTTAAATAAACCAGTGGAAATTGACTAAAAAAACAGTCTTTTATTATATATTTATAATGAATTTTCCTCAAGTAGAAGCTACAACCATCCAAAATTTGAAAATAAAACAAATATTTTTTTTTATTATGCATTTTTCTGTCTTATTTTCAATCAGGCATCCTTTGTGTGTATTATGGTAAATAATGTAATTGAACGGATATTGTTTAACATTAGCTTGATCCAACTGTTCGACAATGTACGTACATACACAAACACATGCATTTCAGAATATTACATGTTGTGATTGTGTTTAAAGCTAGATATACTATAAGGCACGTGGTATTGATATATTGTATATAATAATGTTTATTATTTGCTTTTTTTTAGAATTTTTTTAAAAAATAAAATGTAGTAGAAAGTATTCTTCTGCTGCCCTGTACCATTATTTCCGTAAATTGTAATTTTTACTGTCTTGCAAACTGAAAAGAAAAAATAGCCTAACTGATGAGACCCGGAAAGGTCGAAGGCTGCAAACTTGCATATAAGCAGGTTTGGATGATTCTTGAGAAGGTTTATCAAAAGAGAAGCAAACACTAACAACCAGAGAATTCGCAAAGTTGTGAATTCGCAAAATTTCAGCGTTTCTGAAAACTTGTATGCCTGTCAAAGAGAAGCCAGGTTCTCTAAAAATATACTTTTATTTTCTTCTTTCGACTTTGGTTCGTCTCTTCAGTCAGGGATGTAAACCCTGAGACAAGTTGGAAATTTTCTATAAGAAGTGTAATCTACAGAAAGTTCAGATTAACAAAAATCAAAAGTCAGAAGACAAATTTCGTGAAAAGACAAAAGATCATCAATCAAATGAATTTGTAGAATGCTGACAATGCCAGAATAACAATAAGTTGACAAAAGTATAAACGGATTTTTAGAGGATCTGGCTTCACTTTGATAGGCACACAAGTTTCCAGTAACGCTGTTGAAACGCAGAAATTTTGCGAATTTTCTGGTTGTTAGTGATTACCCTTCTCAAGGATCATCTAAACCTGCTGATATGCAAGGGTTGCATGGGTGGAAGTTTGCAGCTTTCGACCTTTCTGGGTCTCATCAGTTAGGCAAAGTAGCTTAAGAGTTAATTTGATTGATTTTAATCTTGTTGGTTCAAGAAGTAGTTTGCAAATGAGGAGAGCGAACTTTTGCTCAAATTTGCCAAAGGAACAAAGATTTTACCAGTTCTGGCTTTCTCAGCATCTACAAATTCATTTGAATTTTCTGGCTGTTAGTGTTTTTGCTTGTCTTTGTGATTACCCTTCTCAAGGATCATCTAAACCTGCTGATGTGCAAGGGTTGCATGGGTGGAAGTTTGTAGCTTTCGACCTTTCCGGGTCTCATCAGTTAGGCAAAGTAGCTTAAGAGTTAATTTGATTGATTTTAATCTTGTTGGTTCAAGAAGTAGTTTGCAAATGAGGAGAGCGAAGTTTTGCTCAAATTTGCCAAAGGAATAAAGATTTTACCAGCTCTGGCTTTCTCAGAATCTACAAATTCATTTGAATTTTCTGGTTGTTAGTGTTTTGCTTGTCTTTGTGATTACTCTTCTTAAGGATCATCCAAACCTGCTGATATGCAAGGGTTGCATGGGTGGAAGTTTGCAGTTTTCGACCTTTCCGGGTCTCATCAGTTAGGCAAAGTAGCCTAGAGTTAATTTGATTGATTTTAATCTTGTTGGTTCAAGAAGTAGTTTGCAAATGAGGAGAGCAAAGTTTTGCTCAAATTTGCCAAAGGAACAAAGATTTTACCAGTTCTGGCTTTCTCGGCATCTACAAATTCATTTGAATTTTTTGGTTGTTAGTGTTTTGCTTGTCTTTGTGATTACCTTTCTTAAGGATCATCCAAACCTGCTGATATGCAAGGGTTGCATGGGTGGAAGTTTGCAGTTTTCGACCTTTCCGGGTCTCATCAGTTAGGCAAAGTAGCTTAAGAGTTAATTTGATTGATTTTAATCTTGTTGGTTCAAGAAGTAGTTTTGCAAATGAGGAGAGCGAACTTTTGCTCAAATTTGCCAAAGGGACAAAGATTTTACCAGTTCTGGCTTTCTCAGCATCTACAAATTCATTTGAATTTTCTGGCTGTTAGTGTTTTGCTTGTCTTTGTGATTACCCTTCTCAAGGATCATCTAAACCTGCTGATGTGCAAGGGTTGCATGGGTGGAAGTTTGTAGCTTTCGACCTTTCCGGGTCTCATCAGTTAGGCAAAATAGCTTAAGAGTTAATTTGATTGATTTTAATCTTGTTGTTCAAGAAGTAGTTTGCAAATGAGGAGAGCGAACTTTTGCTCAAATTTGCCAAAGGAACAAAGATTTTACCAGTTCTGGCTTTCTCAGCATCTACAAATTCATTTGAATTTTTCTGGCTGTTAGTGTTTTGCTTGTCTTTGTGATTACCCTTCTCAAGGATCATTTAAACCTGCTGATGTGCAAGGGTTGCATGGGTGGAAGTTTGTAGCTTTCGACCTTCCCGGGTCTCATCAGTTAGGCAAAATAGCTTAAGAGTTAATTTGATTGATTTTAATCTTGTTGGTTCAAGAAGTAGTTTGCAAATGAGGAGAGCGAAGTTTTGCTCAAATTTGCCAAAGGAATAAAGATTTTACCAGCTCTGGCTTTCTCAGCATCTACAAATTCATTGAATTTTCTGGTTGTTAGTGTTTTGCTTGTCTTTGTGATTACTCTTCTTAAGGATCATCCAAACCTGCTGATATGCAAGGGTTGCATGGGTGGAAGTTTGCAGCTTTCGACTTTTCCGGATCTCATCAGTTAGGCAAGAAGCCTAAGAGTTAATTTGATTGATTTTAATCTTGTTGGTCCAAGAAGTAGTTTGCAAATGAGGAGAGCAAAGTTTTGCTCAAATTTGCCAAAGGAACAAAGATTTTGCCAGTTTCTGGCTTTTCTCAGCATCTACAAATTCATTTGAATTTTTTGGTTGTTAGTGTTTTGCTTGTCTTTGTGATTACCTTTCTTAAGGATCATCTAAACCTGCTGAATATGCAAGGGTTGCATGGGTGGAAGTTTGCAGTTTTCGACCTTTCCGGGTCTCATCAGTTAGGCAAAGTAGCCTAAGAGTTAATTTGATTGATTTTAATCTTGTTGGTTCAAGAAGTAGTTTGCAAATGAGGAGAGCGAACTTTTGCTCAGATTTGCCAGAGGAACAAAGATTTTACCAGTTCTGGCTTTCTCAACATCTACAAATTCATTTCAATTTTCTGGTTGTTAGTGTTTTGCTTGTCTTTGTGATTACTCTTCTCAAGGATCATCCAAACCTGCTGATATGCAAGGGTTGCATGGGTGGAAGTTTGCAGCTTTCGACTTTTCCGGATCTCATCAGTTAGGCAAAGTAGCCTAAGAGTTAATTTGATTGATTTTAATCTTGTTGGTCCAAGAAGTAGTTTGCAAATGAGGAGAGCAAAGTTTTGCTCAAATTTGCCAAAGGAACAAAGATTTTACCAGTTCTGGCTTTCTCAGCATCTACAAATTCATTTGAATTTTCTGGTTGGTAGTGTTTTGCTTGTCTTTGTGATTACCTTTCTTAAGGATCATCCAAACCTGCTGATATGCAAGGGTTGCATGGGTGGAAGTTTGCAGCTTTCGACCTTTCCGGGTCTCATCAGTTAGGTAAAGTAGCTTAAGAGTTAATTTGATTGATTTTAATTTTGTTGGTTCAAGAAGTAGTTTGCAAATGAGGAGAGCGAAGTTTTGCACAAATTTGCCAAAGGAACAAAGATTTTACCAGTACTGGCTTTTCTCAGCATCTACAAATTCATTTGATTAACGGTATTTTGTCTTTTGACGCAATTTGTCTTCGATCTTTGTTAATCTGAACTTTTTGTAGAAAAAATAACATTTTTAAGAACCTTACCCTTTACTTTTACTAAACCATGGGAATTCAATTCTACCATTTGCTTTGTTTTTTCTTATTAGTTGAGTTTTTAGATTTATATGCAATAGTATTGCACGTAACATACGTTTCTACTTGTACATTTAAAACTTCTTTAGTAAAAATAAATATAGAGGGATGTGTCTGATACATTGAATTATTAAAATGTGCATGAAATGATTCACAGGGGTTCGTGGTTTTATTTAGTTCTGCAGATGCACTTGCCCAAATGTGTGGTGGAAATTTGGACTCGCTATTTTTTTTTTTTTTTTTTTTTTTATGGGTCTAGCACACGCGCTACAGGGAAGTCCCTAAAGCGCTACAGGAGCGACACGTGTGCGGAGAAAACGATTCACGTTGTTCTTGAATCGCTGTAGATTGTACTCGATGGGAAACACAGTCCTGGGTAAACCATTCCAAAGGTATGATGTTCTCCATATAAAAGACTGCTTGAAAAGCGTTGTACGAGGAGTAACAAGCTGAACCTCATACGGATGTGAAGCATTAGCGCGACGTGTACTTCTAATATGCACCGCTCTGGGAGGAATTAAACGGGCCACATCTTTCGAACACTTTCCATGAAAAGTACTTGTAGAATAGGCTCAAGTCGCCAACCGTTCTTCGATGTTCCAGCGAATCAAGGCCGTCGGTCAATTCCGGGTGTCCAATCAGACGAACAGCTCTTCTCTGGATAGAATCCAACAAATGCAGTGTATGTTTGGGAGCGGAGCTCCAAACATGGGAGCAGTATTCCATAGTTGGTCGAATTTGAGCTTTGTAAAGAATTAACAGTTGTTGTGGAGTGTAAAGCTTTCTGGTTCGAAACAATATTCCCAACTTTTGAGAAGCTCTTCTTGCTATGCCTGCAACATGTTCATGCCAGGACATATTTGCTCCCAAATTAACGCCTAACAGATTGAGTGACGATGTTAGAGGGATGGAGTGCCCCGACATAACTATGTCGGGTTCTGCAACGTTAATTTTTTTAGAAAAAACTGCCGCCTGGGTTTTGTAGCGTTAAATTCCACTTGGTTACTGTCACCCCAAGATAGAATTTCTTCCAGGTCTTTGTTAAGTTGAATGACTTCCTGCTGTCTGCGGATATTCGTCTGAGTAGCCGATGTCCGAGCGTTCAAAGTGAATGAAGAGATAAGCGTACTGTCATCTGCAAAGCTGTAGATTGGATTCTCGGTCTTTTCCAGCAGATCGTTAATATAAATGAGGAAGAGAGTAGGAGACAGTATGGAACCTTGGGGCACACCGCCGTTGATAGTGAAGGTGTTAGAAAGAAATCCGTCAACTGCCACTCGTAAAGAACGCTCTCTGAGGAAACATGAGAGCCACAAACAGAACTTTTCAGACATACCATAAGAACGTAGCTTAGCCAACAGCCCATCGTGCCAAACACGGTCAAATGCCTTGGATATGTCAAGAGCAACCGCTCGAGATTCTCCAAAGTGTTCAATTGCGTTGTTCCAAACATGTGTTACATAAGTCAGAAGATCTCCTGTTGATCTATTTTTACGAAAGCCATATTGGTGATCACTAATAATGTTGAATCCTTCAAGATATTTTAGAAGATGCTGATTGATAGCCTTTTCCATGACTTTCGATATTATTGAGAGTAGTGCGATTGGTCGGTAGTTATTTGGCAAGGTCTTCTTGCCTTTTTTAGGTATCGGCTGAACTGTGGCACATTTCCAGCAGGAAGGAAATATTCCCTTTCTGTAGGATAGGTTGAAAAAGTCTACAGAAAACTGGTGTTAGTTCCCTCGCACAGTTCTTGAGAACTATGGCAGGTATTCCGTCAGCGCCTGAAGCCTTTTGGTGTCTAGCTTCATCAAAATACGTTTTATAATACGCTGTCTGAAGACAATATCGGGCATCCTTGACTGCACTATGGGAATAGTAGGTGGTGTTTTTCCTTGGAAATCGACAGTAGAATGTGAAGCAAAGAGTTCAGCCAACAAGTTCGCTTTCTCAACAGGTGTCGTTGCAATAGAATTATCTGGCCATGCGAGTGGTGGTATGGTGGATTGGTGAAATTTTGACTAACTGCCTTAGCGACTGACCAAAAGGACCTGGAATTGCCGGGACAAGCGAGAAGTTTGTTTTCTAATCCGTTGATTATGTACCTCCTTGGTTTCGTCGATAATTTCTTTGCATCTGTTCCTGGCACGAACAAAGATGTTACGATTATGGTGTTAGGATCTTCACGCCACTGTCGGTATGCAAGATGTTTAGAAGTAACAGCTTCTTTGCATTTTAGGTCAAACCAAGGCTTGCCGTTGGAAGGGCATTTCTTCGAAAAAGGGATGTAAGCATCCATACCGGCCAAAATAACATCGGAAACCTCCCTGGCGCAGTCAGATGGGTCGTCGGATCGAAAACAAACGTCCAACCAAGGGAAAGTTTCGAAAATATTCCATGAGATCTTCCCATTTAGCAGATTTGTAGTGCCAAATCTTGCGCGGTTTGGGCGCCTCTCTGTCACTGATTGGTAGAATACTCGATGTCGAAAGTAGTTTATGGTCGGAAGAACCTAACGGTGGGTTTACGCTGACCGTGTAAATCTCCGGATTAGTGGTTAAAAACAGATCAAGAAGACTGGCGAACTCTCCGTCTCGATCAGGGATCCGTGTTGGTTCATCAATAAACTGAGTCAAGCCACAACTGATTGAAAATGATTCGGCTTTCACGACCTTGTTCGTCGGTAGTATTTGAATATTTAAGCCAGTTGATGTTGTGGACATTAAAGTCGCCCAGGATGGCAATTTCGGCATTTGGATAGTTAATTTGTAAATGATCTATGGTGTCTGCAAGAGAAGCGAAAAGTGTTCTAAAGTTTGTATCACTTGGTGGTCGATAGAGGATACAGACGAACCTTGTGGTTGGTTTAGTCGTTATTTTTACCCACATAACATCAAAGTTTGGGTCAACCACATAACATCAAAGTTGAATAAGTATCCACAAGATAATCAGAAAATTTCTCTAAATTGACATTTTGTGGCTTCATTTCGTATAATTTGAAAAAAATAAAAATCTTAAACGTCTTTAGGTTCTAAAAAGAGAAGCCCAAAACAATAATGCAACCATTTTCCTATTTCTGATTGGTCATCTTTGTAATATTGAGTCAGATCCTGCTTTTGTATTTCACGATACTACGCTTGGGTCAAGTCAAGTCTGAGATCATTCCACACTTAAGCCACCGCGTTTTGAATTGACATTTCAAAATCTAGTACTATTTCTCTTAGCGAAAATGCTAAATTAATATTGTTACATAATTCTAGTATCTTAAACAAGCAAGTCCTATAGGTTTTTCAGATTTATCTTTTAATTAACAGAAAACTAAAGGAATATAGAGTCCGTTAAAAAATCCATGTAAGGTGAAAAACTGTTTAAAAAATCTTGTACAGTAAGAATAAGTTTCATCCGTATAAAGAGTTTCCGATTTACACAAATAACCTAAATTAGTATTGCATGAAAATATCACTAAATTAATAGTTTCATCGTTAACTAATAAAAAGTCTTCACCTCTATTTGTTTTTAGATCCATTGCATCCAAGGCTCTATGTACTTCCATAATCGACTTGGGTATTCGCCGAGCATAGTAGATATTTTTCCGCACACATTCCAAATCCCTTACGATGGAAGCGTTGGTATGGGTTTCTTCCGTCAATACTTTTCGCATTATTTTTGCTGGTTTTTCTGTCAGATAACTTTTTTCTTTCCTTTTGGTAAATGTAGTCATTATTTGCCTTTGCAAGATATTTTCTGTTTCCGGTTCTCGCGACTGGTTTTGATTTAAAGAAGATAGAACTCAATCAGATGAATTGTCGATGGTTTGCAAATAAGCATTACACCCATCTTTAATGCACATCCACCTCGTTTCTCCCGAAGATAATTTCCGATTATACTCTTTAAATTTAAATTGATTTAATACTAGTAGTATTTTACCTCGTTGGCTAGTAATTTCACATAATTCAGCAGAACAATTCGAAGCCGTTTTTCTGGAATATAATGCATGTTAGATGATCACTGCTTAGATGTTATAATATAACTAGCCGTGCCCGCGGCTTCGCTCGCGTGGTCTTGATTCACTATTATCGTCACTGCATATTTCTTATGTTACCTTACGTAATAAAATACATCCTATAACTTGGCCAGAGAACATATGTAATTTATAAAAAAACACGTAAATCGGCTAAGTGGTTCTTGAGTGCTACACACACTAATGGACAGACAGACAGACAGACGTTGCGTTTTGTATATATATTATAGATTTTTTTTGATAAATATTAAGTTAAGAATTGAAAAAAACACGTAAATCGGATAAGTGATTCTCGAATGATAAACACACTAACGGACGGATAGAGATACCTTGCGTTTTATATATATTATTATAGAGATTGTTATTAATATTATACGAGGCATGTTTTTTAAGTAAGTACCGTTTTGCGATTCCGCCGCCGCAGCGATACGGTCGGCGTTCCGCGCATGCGCGCTGGTAACCTACATCTCATGTCTACGCACTGACGCCATTACAGTCTGATTCTTCATTGTATACGTTGTTTACTGAGTGTTTAAGATGCCTCCGACAATCGTGAGTCCCGCCGATTGTGAAGTACGGGCTGTTATAAAACGATTTCTTAGTGCTAAAGGCGTAAAACCGATCGATATTCATCGTGAGATCTGTGAAGTTTACGGACAAAACATTATGAGTGATGGAATGGTAAAGAAATGGGTGAGAGCATTTAAAGATGGCCGCACAAATGTGCATGATGAAGAACGGAGTGGGCGTCCTTCGGTCGTTAATGAAGATTTGTTGCAGAAAGTGGACGAAAAGGTGAGAGAAAACAGACGCTTTACAATTTCATCATTGTGCGACTGCTTTCCTCAATATTCTCGTAGTGTTTTGTATCGCATTGTGACCGAGAACTTGAATTTACCGGAAATTGTGTTCACGTTGGTTCCAAAAATGTTGACGGATTTGCACAAAACCCAACGTTTAGGCAGTGCATTGACTTTCCTTGAGCGGTACCACAATGAAGGTGAACATTTTTTAGACCAAATTGTTACTGGTGACGAAACATGGTGGCCTACGTCACACCAGAATCGAAACAACAATCCATGGAATGGCGACATTCATCATCACCCAAAAAAGTGAAGTTTAAGCAAACAATTTCTGCCCGCAAAATCATGTGCACAGTTTTTTGGGACAGAAAAGGAGTATTGCTAGTGGAGTTTCTGCCTCGTAATGAGACAATCAATGCAGCGTCTTATTGTGAGACATTGAACAATCTGCGTCGTGCAATCCAGAACAAAAGACGTGGCAAGTTGAGTAAGGGTATCGTTTTGCTGCATGACAATGCCCGTCCACATGTGGCTAATCGGACCAAAGATCTCATCAAATCTTTTAAATGGGAAACTCTAGATCATCCTCCATATATGGAGAACGTCATCCCTTTGGAATAATTTGCCCAGCGCTGTGTTTCCCACCGAGTACAATTTACAGCGATTCAAGAACAACGTGAATCGCTTTTATTTTTTTTTTTTTTTTTCCGCACTCGTGCCGCTCCTGGAGCGCTTTAGGGACTTCCCTGCAGCACGTGTGCTAGACCCATAAAAAAAAAAAAAAAAAAAAAAAAAAAACAGCCCTGATCTGGCGTCCAGCGACTACCATTTGTTCCTGCACTTGAAGAAGCACCTGGGTGGTCAGCGTCTTCAAGACGATAACGAAGTCAAAACATTTGTGATACAGTGGTTAACAAGTCAGGCGGCAGAATTTTATGAGGAGGGTATTCAAAAACTGGTGCCACGTTATGACAAGTGCCTCAATATTCACGGAAATTATGTAGAAAAGTAGATTAAGGTACAGGCTTTCATGTAAAAATAAAATTATAGCGATATCTTTGCACGTCTTTTTTTAATTCCAAAACGGTACTTACTTAAAAAACATGCCTCGTACAACCTGGCCAGAAAACATATGTATGTTTAAAAAAGAAGCACGTAAATAGAATAAGTGGTTCTCGAGTGATAGGCGCAATAACGGACAGACATACAGAGAGACAGACAAACAGACAAACAGACAGATGTTGTATTTTATATATTATAGAAGATTATAGATAACTTGGCCTTAGAATAAATGTATGAATTAAAAAAAAAAACCGGTCAAGTGCAAGTTGAACTTGCACAATTAGTGTTCCGTACGTTGATTGTTTTTTAAAATAAAAATTTTTGTTAGGGTGGTATAAAATGATCAGTGACTTCACAAAACACACCCCAAATGAGTTTTCAACAAAGTTTGTTTCCAATCTTTACTGAAAACTGGTGACCTTGAAATTTTTTTTTTATATATACCAAATAAATTATTAAAGGTAATGCACTCGTGATAATTTTCGTTCAATCTATACCCCGTGGAAATTATTCCAGAATTTTTTTCAAAATTTTTTTGATCAGTACTTTTCGAGATAAGGTGGGGGACAGCGATTTTTTTAAAAGTAATACGAAGAAAAGTGTGCGCAAGTATTACATTACATATATTTTTTTTACTCATGTTTTCACAAGCTTTCATTTGACACTACACTCGATGACTTAGTAAAATGAATTTTTTTTCACTTCCGATTTCACCCCTCACAACGAACCCCTTAAGTCAAAATTTATGTTACGGTAGTATGAAACGATCAGTGACTTCACAAAACACACCCCAAATGAGTTTTCAACAAAGTTTGTTTCCAATCTTTACTGAAATCTGATGACCTTGAAATTTTTTGTTTTTTTTATATACCATATAAATTATTAAAGGTAATGCACTCGTGATAATTTTCGTTCAATCTACACTCCGTGGAGAATATTCCAGAATTTTTTCGAAATTTTTTGATAAGTACTTTTCGAGATAAGGCCCTGGACAGCGATTTTTCGCGAATTTTTAAAAAATAATACAAAGAAAAGTACACGTAAGTATAATATTATATATATATTTTTTACTCGTGTTTTCACAAGCTTTCATTTGACACCACACTCGAAGACCTAGTAAAAATTTTTTTTTTTCACTTCCGACTTCACCCCCAAAACTAACCCCTTAAGTCAAAATTTAATTCTCAAAACTACATGGCTCTGATGAGGACATCAATTCCTATATTATTACCAAATTTCACCTTTCTATGTCAAATAGTTTCGGAGAAAATCGGGTGTGACAGACAGACAGACACCGAAGTGATCTTATAAGTGTTCTGTACGGAACACTAAAAACATGTAAATCTGAAAAGTGGTTCTCAATTCATAAGCGCACTAACGGACAGACAGTGGCATATTATATATATTATATTCTTTGCTACATGATATTGTTCCATATTTAATGGTTTAGGCAGTGCATTGCAAGACAACGTGCTAGCGGCAAACTTTTGTCCGACTTGATTCACCATTATCGTCACTGCTTATTCCCTATGTTACCTAACGTAATAAAATAGATCCTATAACCTGGCCAGAGAACATATGTATGTTTTTTTTTTAAAAAAAAGCACGTAAATCGGATAAGTGGTTCTCGCGTGATAAACGCACTAATGGACAGACAGACAGAGAGATATTGCATTTTATATATATTATATATTATAGATCTTCTCTGCTACATAATATTGTTCCATATTTAATGGATTAGGCTGTGTATTGCAAGAGAACGCGCTAGCGGCAAACTTTTTTCCGACTTCATTCACTATTGTCGTCACTGCTCATTCCTTATGCTACCTATCGTAATAAAATATAACCTATAACCTGGCCAGAGAACATATGTATGTTTTTTTTTAAAAAAGTACGTAAATCGGATAAGTGGTTCTCCAGTGATAAGCGCACTAACGGAGAGACAGACAGACAGTGAGACGTTGCATTTTATATATATTATAGACTAAATTTCTTAAATAATACCCGAACAAATACCCAATTACTAATAATTACCTACAAATCACTTTATTACTTAATTACTTTATTATTTTATTACTTGGGGCCGAGATCGGCACTTTTACAAACTCATTAAAAACCGTTTTACGTGATGGATCTTTTTTTGGGGCCGAGATGGACGATGCCCGATTATCGGGGCACGATTGGATGCTAAAAGCAAACAACAGAGCTGATTGGAGATAACTTGGGGAGGCTTACATCCGACTATAGATGGAATAAGCTAATGATGATGATGATAATGATTTTCTACTTGTTATTTACCGCACTCATTAAAATTTTAAATGGATAGAAGTGATTTGTTTGTCTCTCGGTATAAACAATAAATAAAAGGTCTAATGTTAATACGGTATATTATGTAGTTGATATTGTTCATCAGTTTCTTCTACATGCGCCAGATAATTTTATGGGCATATTCTGTTTGTAAACGACTTGTGTCTGAGAGAACAGAGGGTACCGTATGATTCAATTTTCGCTGTGAATTTAATATTTGAATATTTTTGATTGAGATGATTTAAACAGGCATTCAGATTTTTTTATCACGGGTCCAGAAAACAAATATATTATCAACATATTCGCATAAAAGATTTGAGCTGAACTCAAAGCGTATC
>CM032454.1:2950791-3015791 GCA_019049505.1 Pachyrhynchus sulphureomaculatus
TATGATCGAAGTACTGACAGTTTCATTACTAGAATTAGGCGGCAGATAATATTAATAACATTTTCAAAGTAATATTCTCTTTTTGTTTCAGGTAAGTCAGTGCCTTTCGCAAAAGCTGTGTAAGTAATTTAGAATTAACTTAATAATCATTTTTATTTCAGCTGAACTATAATAAAATAATTTCAGGTAGAAAAGGGTTACTTTTTAAAGCTATTTAATTATTTTCCGTTTACTACCATTAATAACAAATGGTCCTTTCTTAGTTTAATGCTTTTCAAATTAAATATGGGACAAAAATAGTACGTAATATACCTTTTTCATCTCCAACTACGTTTATTTCGATAATAAAAGAAATAAAACAAGTTTAATTCTCAATGTAAATCGTGATTGTTTATGTCTTTAAATAAAAATGGTTTGACTTCCGGGTTCAGTCCTTTTTTGAAATACTGTTTTAAGTTTTATGGCTTTACGACACTATTAGAGCGACATTTATGTAGACATAAAATATATTTTCTAAAATTCTGAAGAGAAAACCAGTTTAACTTTTAAACTTTAATAACTGGATTTACTAAAAGGAGTCAAAAGTTAGATTCGATTTGGTTGTCATGGAAGTAAATGGGAAATATTTCCACAAAAATATTTTCATCAGGAAATTTGTTACTTCAAATTTCTCTAAAAATAAGACCTTAGAATAGATAGCAAAGGCAATAGTTTTTAAAAATTTTAAAATAATAGTTTATTTCTGGCAGTTTAATAATAAATAAAAATGAATTTTGTGCGTTTGTACCGCACAACATCATAATTTTAGTTGACTTAGTGATGCTATTGTCAATTGGCTAAATGTCGGGTTTAAACTTATATATTTTTAGTAAATTAAGGTAAAAATTTCTACTGAATCCAATCTATTTCGTAATTTTTTCCAAATTATTCTTAAAAAAAAATAAAATTGGGTGATACCATTGAAGCCGTTTGGATAGTCAATATTATGTCTTAAATAAACAAATTTTCAAAATAGACGTAGTGCATGTACGTTAATTTAATAAAAATGCGGGTCTACAACGACTTTAGGAATACATTTGATATGACATTCAACAATAGACAACTAGTTTGATGGTGAAGAAATCTCTGTAATGACTTCGGTCTCCATTGCCTAAATGCAATTATAACGCAGTCAGTATAAAAATTGTAAACATTCAAATATAAACACATATTACCTACGCCATACTCAACTTCTATTAATCTACTCAATCGATTATAAAAATGTTTGGTTATGTACAGGGCGAGTCAACGATAGAGTAAAGTTCATTATCTCATTTGTTTCGGGAATGACGAAACAATGTTAAATACAGTAGTTTTGGGGAATGTTAAGGTGCACAGTTTAAAATTATTTTTTGGGTATACAGAGTACTTCAAAAAAATGTTGCCGATATAACATATGTTTTTTTTAAGTGGAACATCTTATTTTCTAATTTATTTTTAAATTCTGCTTAAAATTTTATAACTTTTTTATTAATAATATTATATACCTAAACCTAGTAGTTTTTCTAATTTTTTTAAAAAAAATACTAGTTTTCACTTTTGTAAAAAATTGCCAGTAGCGCCATTGTTTCTCAAGTTGGAATACTCATAATTGGTACGAGCGTTCTATAGAGATGAAAAAAGATATATGTAAAGAAATTTGAGTTAGATGCTACAGGGGGTTCAAAATAATTTATACATTTCGACTATTTTAAATTGAAAAATCTGAAATTTTTTAAACGGTACACCTGTATATTATTATTTTTTCTGATAGATTTTACAAAACCCTTCAACCTTTATTAAGTATGTCATATACCTATTTCTAATAGTTTTCGATTTATTTTGAATTTTTCAATTTTTACCCTTGTTTTTAATACACTTACGCTATTGTGAAAACACAAACAAATAGTTAATAATAATTTTAATATAGTTTAACTTACCTAATGATTAATTATTATCACGTAATAAATGTTTAAAAATATGTCCGTCTACTTGAATACACATACTACTCAGTATATATCACCACTACACCAAACACTTTATTTTTGCGCTCGACGCGCGTTTCGCTAACCATGTTAGCTTCATCAGAAGCGATGATTAACTAAAGCTAAATTACAAATCTACCGTATTTATACTTAGCCTAACCCTTGAATCACTCAAGCGGAACTAATGACATAGGCAAGGCCATGAGTTCCGGTCAAGTAACCAGTAGAGGGGACTATAAGGAATAGGCCCTCTGCCTTTATTTAAACTACTTTTTACATTTTATGATTTCCATACTTTCGTATGCGTTCAACAATCTCCTATCAGATACATTTTTTATCAATCTTAGATTATCAATGTTACAGTATGATCAGCTGCAAGGGCATGTTCGGCAATGCTAGACTTTTCTGTTCTATTGTATTTTAAGTGTGCTAAGTGTTCTTTAAATCTTGTTTTAATTGACCTTTTAGTTTGCCCAACATACTTTTTGTCACAATCATTACAACTAATTTCATAAATTCCACTTTTCTCACAATTAGGAATCTTATCTTTGGGATTTCCTAAGATATTCCTCAGATTGTCTGATAACTTATAGACTAAGGTGAGGCCTACCTTATTAAATACCTTATTGAGTCCCTTGCTATATTTCGGATTATATGGTATGGAGGCATACTTGGTGTTATTTTCTTCGCGTGTAAAAAAGGTGGAATTCTGAATATTAAACCTAAACTTATGTCTATTTATTAGCTTATTTACTAAGTCATCGTCATAACCATTAACTCTAGTTATATTTCTAATACAATTCCTTTCTTTATTAAAGTTTACTCTATTCAGAGGGAAAGTGACCAAACGATGAACTAAAAAATGTAATGAGGCTAATTTATGTTGTTTGCAATGAAATGAATCATTAAGAATATATCTATCTGTTACTGTGTCCTTCCTATAGATATCAAATTCTAATCTATTATTATTTTTAATAATTAAAATATCTAGAAAAGGCAATTGTCCTTTGTTCTCAACTTCGTAAGTGAATTTAATGGAATCATACCGGCTATTTAATTTAGAAACAAAATCAACAATATTTGCTTTCTTTGTATCAAAAATCGCGAAAAAAATATCATCCACATACCTATACCATACCCTGAGACGATATTTTCGCGATTTTTGTTACAAAGAAAGCAAATATTGATGATTTTGTTTCTAAATTAAATAGCCGGTATGATTCCATTAAATTCACTTACGAAGTTGAGAACAAAGGACAATTGCATTTTCTAGATATTTTAATTATTAAAATAATAATAGATTAGAATTTGATATCTATAGGAAGGACACAGTAACAGATAGATATATTCCTAATGATTCATTTCATTGCAAACACCATAAATTAGCCTCATTACATTTTTTAGTTCATCGTTTGGTCACTTTCCCTCTGAATAGAGTAAACTTTAATAAAGAAAGAAATCGTATTAGAAATATAACTAGAGTTAATGGTTATGACGATGGCTT
This sequence comes from Pachyrhynchus sulphureomaculatus, assembly GCA_019049505.1. NCBI lineage: Eukaryota > Metazoa > Arthropoda > Insecta > Coleoptera > Curculionidae > Pachyrhynchus > Pachyrhynchus sulphureomaculatus. Next base: position 2,954,299 of record CM032454.1, read on the forward strand.
AGTAAATAAGCTAATAAATAGACATAAGTTTAGGTTTAATGTTCAGAATTCCAACTTTTTTGCACGCGAAGAAAATAACACCAAGTATGTCTCCATACCATATAATCCGAAATATAGCAAGGGACTCAATAAGGTATTTAATAAGGTAGGCCTCACCTTAGTCTATAAGTCATCAGACAATCTGAGGAATATCTTAGGAAATCCCAAAGATAAGATTCCTAATTGTGAGAATAGTGGAATTTATGAAATTAGTTGTAATGATTGTGACAAAAAGTATGTTGGGCAAACTAAAAGGTCAATTAAAACAAGATTTAAAGAACACTTAGCACACTTAAAATACAATAGAACAGAAAAGTCTAGCATTGCCGAATATGCCCTTGAAGCTGATCATACTGTAACATTGGATAATCTAAGACTGATAAAAAATGTATCTGATAGGAGATTGTTGAATGCATACGAAAGTATGGAAATCATAAAATGTAAAAGTAGTTTAAATAAAGACAGAGGGCCTATTCCTTATAGTCCCCTCTACTGATTACTTGACCGGAACTGATGGCCTTGCCTATGTCATTAGTTCCGCTTGAGTAATTCAAGGGTTAGGCTAAGTATAAATAGGGTAGATTTGTATTTTAGCTTTAGTCAATCATCGTTCCTGATGAAGCTAACATGGTTAGCGAAACGCGCGTCGAGCGCAAAAATAAAGTGTTTGGTGTAGTGGTGATATAGTCTAAGTAGTATCATTGTGCCAAAGATTCCACATTCCCAACTACATATCAATTAATTCATTTTTAGGGAAATCCATAACTATTACCTTTATACGTCACTTACTACAACAAATTAAACTATTTTTACTTGTTTAATAGACATGTCAAAATTTGACAATGCCTACAGTTTTGTTTTGTCTTGGCACCTATGATGTTAAAGCGTAAGTGTATTAAAAATAAGGGTAAAAATTAAAAATTGAAAAATTCAAAATAAATCGAAAACTATTAGAAATAGGTATATGACATACTTAATAAAAGTTGGAGGGTTTTTTAAAATCTATCAGAAAAAATAATAATATACCGAGTGTGCCATTTAAAAAATTTGATATTTTTCAATTTAAAATAGACGAAATGCTTAAATTTATTTTAAACATCCTGTAGCATCTAACTCAAATTTCTTTACATATATATTTTTTTTCATCTCTATAGAAAGCTCGTACCAATTATGAGTTTTCCACCTTCAGAAACAATGGCGCCACTGGCAATTTTTAACAAAACTAAAAACTAGTATTTAAAAAAAATGAAATATTAGAAAAACTATTAGTTTTAGGTATATAACATTATTAATAAAAAAGTTATAAAATTTTACGCAAAATTTAAAAATAAATTAGAATATAGTATGTTCCATTTAAAAAAAAAACATATTTTATATCGGCCACACTTTTTCGAAGTACCCCTGTATACTCAAAAATAATTTTAAATTTTGCACTTTAACATTCCCTAAAACTATTGTATTTAACATTTTTTTCGTCATTACCTGAACAAATGGGATAATGAACCTTTTTCTACATATAGTCGATTCACCCTGTACAAATAAAACAATCTGCTTCTCTATTTTAATACCATTTTTCCGGATTCCTGACCGTAACATTTTCTGGTCTTGGTCTTTTTTTGGCCACTAATGATTATCACCGTCAAGCTTCCAGCTGTAAACTCCCTTTAACATCTAGTGATTTACTATTTAGCGATAAAGTGGTGCCTAAACTGTGCCAAATGGGCACTGCAAATCTGTTATGTGAGGTCAGAAAATACTGTCGAACTTTTCTTAGTCAAGCCTTTGTTTTAGACCGATAACTCACCTGGTTGTACTAAAGAGGGCTTGTTTGGCTGACACGGACCCTTACATTCTGGCAAGCCTCAGTTCTTTCGAAGGTGCAAAGAAATTGTTGCTTCCAAACACCTTACCTACCGAAAGTCGGGTGAAAAGCCCAATTTTATAAATCATAACATCTTTATTAGTGCCCGAAACATGTGAAAAAATAATCGACCAAACTAAAAAGGCTTACATCAAAGGAATCCAAATCAAACTTCTCATCTATCCTAACAATGTGTTTTGGTAGATTGTTAAGTCGCAAATTTAATAATATCTGTCGACAAAAATAATTTGTTAGGTGATCTCTTTAGTTCACATTCAGCTATTAATTTCCAAGGAAAATTACCTTCTACTATTCCCAATGTGTTTTTGTAGGATTTTGAATTTATTCTGCAGAAAAGGAATATTTCGTTCCTGTTGTTAGAACCGTCTATATGCTCTCGTTATTAAATTGAAAATAAGCTCCAACTGATACTCAAAAAGTGTAACTTGGTATGCTTAAAATTCATAATAAACAACTATTGTTTAAACATTGCTTTCATTCCTCAAAAATAAAAAAAAAAAAATTATGGAAAATTCCATTAATCAATCATCTTCTAAAATAATAATTATTCTTATTTTTGCTCTGAGCGTCCGATGGTCACTGCCAATGCTCATCGTGTTCAGGACTGTCGTGTCGATTATAATATTCTTGTCATTTGATAGAACATAATCAATTTCGTTTCTTTTTATGCCATCTGGGCTTTGCCATGTCCATCATCGATGTTCTGGCTTTTGGAAAAATGTATTCATAACATACAAGTTATTTTCGTTTACAAGATATGACAAAATTTCTCCTCTGCTGTTTCCTACCCAAACCAAACTTACCGACACTTTTCTCATTTGTATTCGCTGATTTCCCTATTTTGGAATTGAAGTCGTCGATTATTATGATATATCTTGTTTTATGGCGAAGCAACGCTTTATTTATATCTTCGTTGAACTAGGCCCTAGACTTCGTAGAGTATAGGTCCCACAAAATGATGAGGTTAAGACTATGAGTTTTTCGTATGTTCAAGAAATATTCTAAACAAATGTAATTTTTTAACCCTCCGAGCTTTCAAGCGATACCTTAATATGAAAAAACTGGAGTATTTTCTTAAAACTAATTGTTGTGTGTGCTTCTTCTGCTCTTCCATTTGACAGATAACCTATTTTTTTATGACGATTCAAAGTCAAACTATATGTTAAAAGTGCTTAGTTTACATGTAGCCAGGGTGCTATTTGCTTAATTTCTTTGTAAATTTCGTATTAACGGAAATAGTTCCCTGATTTTAGGAATTGTTTCATTTTAAGCTATAATCTGCAAATAGCACCCCGCGCGACCAGATTTTCTGCTTCATAAAGAGAAAAACGGACCTCAAACCCTGATTAGGCTTGAGATAAAAATAAAATTGAAATTTTTTTTCTTTCTTTCTCATACTCTTACTTGACAAATACCTGTCAGAGAAGCATTCTTGTTCTGTATGGCAATGGTGGAGCGTTTTAATGATAAAATCTCTGAACCATGCTTTTAACAAAGAAATTGACAAAATATTAAGGTAGTTTTGCAAGAAGTAAAACACTACTTAAATTTCCACTAAATTTTATATTTTTAACACCATGACATGTTTCGCTGTACGCAGCTTCTCAGATGGTTTGTTATAAAATGAGAGTAAAATTACTATAATAAATGGTTGGTTCACAATTTATGGCAGGTAATAAAATAATTTAATTAAAACAGATTTAGTAATGGTGAATTGTTTAAGTCTCATTGTTCATTTTAAGGAATCTGAATTTTTCAATTTGTTTATTTCTTAAGATTCTAGGTAATTAAGTTTCAGGTTCTTTGTGCAAGTATGTCATATTTAAAAGTTTGGTTGAATTGGTGGTTATTTTCAATTAAATGATTTGCGTAATTTGAGTTATTTTTTTCTATTGATGCATGATGAAGCATGTTCTTTTATTCTTTTTGAAAAACTTCTTCCTGTTTGACCTATATATGTTTTTGAGCAATTTCCACAATTTAATTTGTATACTCCAGATCTATTGTCTCTATCTGTTTTAGTTTTGTTATTTTTTATAAATTTGCCAAGTGTGTTGGATGTTTTAAATGCTGTGTTAATATTTAATTTTCCTAAGAATCTATTTAATTTAGTGCTGCATCTACCATATTACGTTATTGACTTTACGTTTTTATAAGGTTCTTTATTACTCGGAAAAACTGCACTAATGGATTTGTTGTAAAGTTTTTTCTTGAGAATATTATCTATTATGGATGGTGAATAGTCATTATTTACTGCTAATTGTTTTATAATATTAAGTTATTTTTGAAAATCGTCTTGGTTCAGAGGAATATTTATTAGTCTGTGAATTCATATTATGGAAAACTGCAAGTTTGTGACTTGGTGGATGACATGAGGTATTATGGATAATTATGTCAGTATGTGACGGTTTATGGTAAACAGAAAAAATGTGTTTGTGGTATTATGTCTTTTTATTGTTAAGTCTAGTAAGTTTAAGATATTGTTGATTTCAACTTCACTGGTGAATTTTATATTTTTGTGTGTTTATTCAAAAAATTTTGAAATGTGGCAAATTGTCTATCACTTCTTGTAAATTAACATGAGATATCATCAACATGTCTATGCCAGTATATAAATTTTTTAAACAGTGGGTTTGCTATTTGGTTTTCTATGTTATTCATAAATATTTCCGCCAAAAGAGGACTAAGTGGATTGCCCATTATGAGATTGTCTAGGCTGCTATATAGGTCGTTATTAAATTTCAAAATAATTTTGTTCTAGGCAAACCTTTAAGCAATTTAAGATGTCTTGTTTTATTATTGCGTTGGCATTGACTTCAGAACGAAGTTTTTCAATTAGGAATATAGTTTCTCTATTTGGTATGCTTGGAAAAAAATGCTTTGAACATCGAAAGAGATTAATTTTGAATTGTCGGGTAACTTTAAATGTTTGATGTTTTCAACTAGTTGTTGTGAATTTTTTATTGCAAATTGAGCTTGTAGATTTAGTGTTTTCTATGAGTATTTGAACAAGACGTTTTGATAGTTTATAAGATGGGGCTGACATAAACTCTGAAATATTACATACTTGCACAAAGAGCCTGAAACTTAATTACCTAGAATCTTTAGAAATAAACAAATTGAAAAATTCAGATTCCTTAATAAATGAAAAATTAGACTTAAATAATTCACCATTACTAAAACTGTTTTAATTAAATTATTTTATTACCTGCCATAAATTGTGAACCACCCATTTATTATAGTAATTTTACCCTTATTTTGTAACAAATCATGTGAAGAAGCTGTCGTACAGCCAAACATGTCATGGTGTTAAAAATATAAAATTTAGTGGAAATTTAAGTAGTGTTTTACTTCTTGAAAAACTTCTAGTTATGGATTTCCACCAAGTATCAGCTGAATCAATTCAAGTAATTTTTTTAGCTTTATGTTAGTTTTTTTTATATACTATAATGTTGCGGAACTCAAGAAACTTCATTTGTACAAATCAAGATTTAAGTTCATTGTAATTGGCTAAGCCATTATAGAACTAATGGCATTTAAAAATGGGGTTGAAGGAGCAACGCGCCTTTTTTGATGAGCAATAGATTTCTTAAATTTTATTGCGTTAGAAGTCATAAACCATTACTACTATCTAATATTAAATTATCGTACTGCTAATCACTATGTCGTTTATTAAATCAATAACGTTTCTAAGGATTTTTCGTTAATTTTTGTCTCATTATCAAATCAAGGATAGACTTTTCGTTATATCTTTTGACTAGAGACTGGATTATATGCAACATAAAAATCTTGAAATATGCATGCAAATATGCATGAAAAATACTTAAAATATGCATGAAAAGGGTCAAAATATACAATATTAAATAATAATAAGTAATTTTTAGTTTTTTATTTCAAAATCAGCATAAAATTAACAAGTTATCTACGATGTTTAAATTTAATTAACAATTATTTAAGATTTTTTAAAATTAATTAACTTTTGTATTCTTGTATACGTAAACAATAAGGTATTGTTCCAAATGTTGGGTAGTAAGATTGTGTCTTCGATCACTTAAAATATTTTTATAAGTGGAAAAAGACCGTTCCACATCGACAGAGGTAACTGGGCAGTATTTGAATTTGGGTGCTATGTTAGCATTTATTGTTTCTGACAAATATTCACCCGTCCCATTAATAAAACTATCAATTTGACACAAAGGTTTAAAGCCTGGGTTATTGCACAAAATGTTTTCAAACTTTTTTTTAACTCTACGCGGGAATATATCTGGCAATGTGGAGTTTATTTGATGGATTTTTTATTCATTAACTGAATTGATTCGGTGAACGCCAAACCTCGAGTTTCAAGCTTTTTAATACCCGCAGGGAAAAGTGAGTGCTAATCAAAGCTATGTTTTTTTTAATATCAGAATCGTTAAATGCTTCCTTGGATTGACGAAGTGCCATAGCCTCTGCAATATCGAAGTTATTTACTACACCTTTGATGGCCTCGAAATGCTCATTGTAAAATAGTACAGCTTCAATCCATGTTCCCCATCGAGTTATCACTGGTTCGGGAGGTAAAGACACATTTGGCAGTTTTTCTTTGTAGGCGTTATTGCGAGCAGGTGCCTTAAGAAACACTTTCTTTGCTGATGAAATCAGTTTATTTACATTTCCAAACGTGGATCGCACTTCTTCAGCGAGTCGATGGATTCTGTGAGCAAAGCACCTCACATGAATTAAATTTGGATAAAATACTTGGAGGACTTTGGCTGCCTTGATCATATAGGGAGCAGCATCTGAGAGAAATATAAACACTCTTTCATCTGCAGAAGATTCTGGAAATATTTTTTTAATACCCTCATTCACAAATCTGGCGATCGTAGAATGATTCGTCTTGTCAAGTCACCGTGCCAAGTTAACGCCCAGCAAGTTAAGTAATGATCCTAGAGCAGTGGTTTTTTTTTAGATTTTTTTTAAAAATATTCGCGATTCCTCCTTTCCCACCATTGGATCAATAAAATAAAAAATAAAAAGTTTGAAAAAATATATGATGATTGAGTTTGCATCTGCTTAGCAAGTGTTATTGAGTTCAGTTTTTGAGTTTGGTTGAGTTTTTGTCAAGGCCAATCTCATGTCATCTTGAACATCCAGCTTATTCCTGGCTTTTGTCTTGATCTGCAGAAGAGTTGAAAATCCACATTCACAGAGGTTAGTAGAAGCAAATGGCACTAATATTCGAAAAGAAAGCATGGAAACTTTAGGATACGGATGATGCATAGCACACCAAAATTGAGGTAACGATTTTTCCTGAAATAAATCACGCGCTGAGGAATCATTTCGCAGCTCCAAAAATTCATCATGCACTTCATCGAGAATGTCGATCCAAAGATACATGAAATGGGTTTCGTACTAATGCAGTTTCTTGTTCAGAGAACTCCTATAAATAACGTTTTATTTCAAATTCAAGGGCTTAAAGGTGGCTATCAATTTCATCTCTTAGCTTATCTACAATTCCCCTCTTTAATTCTTCAGTCTTGGTGCAAGGGTATTCAACCATGGTAAAGTTTTCAAGATTTACTTTTCAGCACCAGTTTTGCAGCTTTAATACAAACTCCTGGATATTATCTCTCAAGTGAATAATGTGCGTTTCCTTACCCTGCAGTTTCAAATTTAGCTAGTTTAGTTGATCTAAGATATCAGATAAATAAGCTACTCTTTAGATCCAGATCTCATTATTAAAATGTGTCATAAACTCATGTTTTTCTTTCATGTCTAAGAACTGTTTTATTTCGTTTTTCAATTCAAAGACTCGGCGAGCAAAATTTCCTTTTGATAACTAATGAACAGTAGTGTAGAAGGCCACCAAATAGGAAAAAGAAGGCTCTAATCTTAATGCACCCACAATTTCGCAATATAGCGACCACAACTATCGGTAGTTTCATTAGTTGAAATCCAAATAATGTCATCCTTAAGTTCATTACGTATTTCTTCCAGAACATGTTGGTAAATTGTTGGTATGTAATTTTTACGCAGTGTTGATTCGTCTGATATTTTTTGATTCAAGCAATATTTTCGCAGAAAATCTTTGAATGTAGGAATTGTAAGTTTGTGGAGAGGAATATTACTTGCAAGCAATGCTTCACATAAATCCATGCTAAAGTGGTTTTTTTGTTTGCCTATAGAAGTGGAATCACTGCTACTTGCTGCTGTTATAAGTTGTTGTCGTGGGCCTTTTTTTGCAATCCTGCGATATGAAGACTTGTCTTGACATGCTGGTCAATTTGAAACTTTTTTGTGCACGAAACATTTTTTCTCACAAACTCGACAATATAAAACATTTCCGTCGTATGTAAATGTTCAGGATAATCAGCTACCCACGAAGAGACACTTTTTTTGCGGGTGGCATGGTACACGTTAAACTTTAACACAACACGTTAAAAATTGCAAAAAGACTACATTGATGCAAGCGTGTCAACAATAATGTTAAAACTGATATCTTGTTTTAAAATAAAAATTCGTCTTCGAGAAAATTGTTTTTTGATCCACGCTCAAACAAATATTCTTAGAAACTAACTACTTATCACTTAATATCCCGACCAAGAAAACAAAGAATAAAGTACCGTCGTAATTTCTGGGTATTCCCTTGGCACTATAACCTAATCGATGTTTAGACTATTGCAGGTAATGTTCGGCGATAAGATCGGTTCCAGACGGCGACATTAACAATACCCTGAGCAATTCATTTCCTAGTAATACCGAGAAATATTGTAAATATAGGGCATCATTACTAATTTTGCAAATGCATATGAAAATATGCAAATGCATATAATCCGGTCTCTTGATTAGGCTTGAGATAAAAATAAAATTGAAAATTTATTTCTTTCTTTCTAGTATGGTCTTTAACTTGACAAATACCTGTCATATGAAGCATTCTTGTTCTGTATGCTGGATGGTGAACGTTTTAATATAAAATCTCTGAACCGTGCTCAAATTAAGTAATTATTATTAGTATGTTTCTATAAAAATTATTAGCGAGACAACGTTGGGGTAATTTTTTCAACTCTATGTTAGTTTTTTTTTTTGTATACTGTAATGTTGCAGAACTCAAGAAACTTTATTTGTATAAATCAAGATTTAAGTTCATTATAATTGGCTAAGCCATTTTAGAACTAACGGCATTTAAAAATGGCTTGAAGGAACAACGCGCCTTTTTTGATGAGCAATAGATTTCTTAATTTTATTGCATTAGAAGTCATAAACCCCATTACTACTGTCTTATATTAAATTATCATATTGCTAATCACTATGTCATTTATTTCAACAACGTTTCTAAGGATTTTTCGTTAATTTTTGTCTCATTATCAATATCAAAATCGAGGATAGTCTTTTCGTTATATCTTATGACATTCTACATTTTATATCAAATGGCTTTATAAAGTAACCTTCAAAGCAGATATATAACTTTACGAATTTCAGGTAAGATAAGATATAATACGGCAGCATAAACTTTTTTTATCAGATTATTTTTTTAGGGAAGCCCGAAAAATAATTTTAAGAACGTCTAAGAATTTTAAGGAAAAACGTGAAATCAAGACATGAAAATAAAGAAAGTGAAGGTAAGTTAACTAGAAAATGAATGAAAATCAAGGTTTTGGGATTAGATCGTGTGAGAATGCAGGAACTGTGTGACACTGCCTGAATTTAGCACCGAATCACAAATAGTAAATATCCCTGAAGATACCCTTGTAATCCTAGACAAAACGTCGGAAAGTGACTTATAATATAAAAAACCATGATATCTCAGAAATGTGAAAGGGAATATTGAGAATAGGGTGTGTTGCGGCTTTAAAACTGGGTTGGTTTGGTATTCTAAAGTAGTAGCAAGTAATGGACAGGGAAACTTTTGATGGATATTTTACAAAATAAAAATGAAAAATCGTCTCATTTGTTAAATAACCGGCCAAGTGCAAGTTGGACTTGCGCAATTAGTGTTCCGTACGTTGATTGCTTTTAAAAAATAAAAATTTTTGTTACAAAGGCATAAAATGATGAGAAATTTCACAAAGCACACTCCATATGAGTTTTTCAACAAAGTTTTTTTCCGATTTTTTCTGAAAACTGACGACTTTGATTTTTTTTTATATGCCAGATAAATTATTAAAAGTAATGCACTCGTGGTAATTTTCGTTTAATCTACACCCTGTGGAGAATATTCCAGAATTTTTTTCAAAATTTTATGACCAGTATTTTCCGATGTAAGAGGGGGGACAGCGATTTTTTTCGCAATTTTTTAAAAATAATACAAAGAAAAGTGTGCTCAAGTATTACATTACATATATTTTTGAACTCTTATTTTTACACGTTTTCATTTCACAACCCGCTCCATGACCTGGTAAAATTTCTTTTTTACTTCCGATTTCACCCCCTAAAACTAATTCCGTAAGTCAAAAATTTAACTTTCAAAACTATACGGCTCTGATATGGTCATCAATTCCTATATTAGCGCCAAATTTCAACTTTTTATGTCAAATAGTTTCGGAGAAAATCGGATGTGACAGACAAAAGGATATATATGTATATACCGACATACTGACAATGGCCTGAAAATCCTGACACCATAAATCGTAACACCTTTGTTCGTGCCAGGAACAGATGCAAAGAAATTATCGACGAACCCAAGGGGCACACAATCAACGGATTAGAATCAAGCTTCTTGCTTGTCCCAACAATTCCAGGTTCTTTTGGTCAGTCGCTAAGGAAGTTAGTCAAAATTTCACCAAATCCACCATACCACCACTCACATGGCCAGATAATTCTATTGCAACGACACCTGTTGCGAACTTGTTCGCTGAACTCTTTGCTTCACATTCTACTGTCGATTTCAAGGAAAAACACCACCTAATATTCCCATAGTGGAGTCAAGGATGCCCGATATTGTCTTCAGACAGCGTATCATAAAACGTATTTTGATGAAGCTAGACACCAAAAAGGCTTCTGGCGGTGACGAATACCTGCCATAATTCTTAGAAACTGTGCGAGGGAACTAACACCAGTTTTCTGTAGACTTTTCAACCTATCCTACAGAAAGGGAATATTTCCTTCTTGCTGGAAATGTGCCACAGTTCAGCCAATACCTAAAAAAGGCAAAAAGACCTTGCCAAATAACTACCGACCAATCGCACTGCTTTCAATAATATCGAAAGTCATGGAAAAGGCTATCAATCAGCATCTTCTAAAATATCTTGAAGGATTCAACATTATTAGCGATCACCAATATGGCTTTCGTAAAAATAGATCAACAGGAGATCTTCTGACTTATGTAACACATGTTTGGAACAACGCAATTGAACACTTTGGAGAATCTTGAGGGGTTGCTCTTGACATATCCAAGGCATTCGACCGTGTTTGGCACGATGGGCTGTTGGCTAAGCTACGTTCTTATGGTATGTCTGAAAAGTTCTGTTTGTGGCTCTCATGTTTTCTCAGAGAGCGTTCTTTACGACAGACTTTTTTGGTGTTAGCAAATGTTACGGTACTTGATTCAAGTGGTTAAACGACTGTCCATTTTTGAATGTAGCATTTTGGGCCTTATCTGGGCATTCCAGGGCACGGGGGCCGCAAAATCAAAGTTAAAAGCTTTTATTCGACTCTCCCGATAGAATGAACAACTAGGCATATGGTTAGTGGACCGGTCAAAATTTCGGGCCGCCCTCTTGATCTATAGAGGAAAAAAACTCGTCCCCGGTGAAAGCGAAAGATTAAAACTTAAGAACGGTAATATAACTTTAAACAGAATAGAATTACTAAGAATAGTTGGAAGATTTTTATAAAGTTGTTTACAAGCAAACATACAATAAGGAGTGACCCCATCGAAACAAGCAAAAACAGAGGAGTCGTCAATCAGAACTCGGAAGAGAGGAGATTTTGAGAAATATGCCTGATAACAAAGTCGCAGGTGATGATGCCATAGTAACAGAAGCCATCAAAAAGATGGCAAGACTCTTATGAACTAGATCAAAAACTTACTTAATCTCTGTTTAACTCTGTTATGCCCAAAAACTGAAACAACGTTTTAATGGTCTTTCTGACAGTTTCAGTATCAAGGCTCCGTACTGTCTCCTACTCTTTTCACATTTATATTAACGATCTGCTGGAAAAGACCGAGAATCCAATCTACAGCTTTGCAGATGACAGTACACTTATCTTTTTATTTACTTTGAGCGCTCGGACATCGGCTACTCAGACGAATATCCGCAGACAGCAGGAAGTCATTCGACATCACAAAGACCTGGAAGAAATTCTATCTTGGGGTGACAGTAACCAAGTGGAATTTAACGCTACAAAAACCCAGGCGGCAGTTTTTTCTAAAAAAGTTAACGTTGCTGAACCCACATAGTTATGTCGGGGCACTCCATTCCTTTAACATCGTCACTCAATTTGTTGGGCGTTAATTTGGGAGCAAATATGTCCTGGCATGAACATGTTGCAGGCATAGCAAGGAGAGCTTCTCAAAAGTTGGGAATATTATTTCGAACCAGAAAGCTTTACACTTCGCAACAAGCTCAAATTCGACCAACTATGGAATACTGCTCCCATGTTTGGGGCTCCGTTCTCAAACACACACTGCATTTGCTGGATTCATACATTGCATTTGTTGGATTTTATTCAGAGAAGAGCTGTTCGTCTAATTGGAGACCCAGAACTGACAGGCGGCCTTGATTCGCTGGAACATCGAAGAACGTTTGGCGATTTGAGCCTATTCTACAAGTATTTTCATGGAAAAGTGTTTGGAGGATGTGGCCCGCTTAATTCCTCCCAGAGCGGTGCATCTTAGAAGTACACGTCGCGCTAATACTTCACATCCGTATGAAGTTCAGCTTGTTACTCCTCGTACAACGCTTGTCAAGCAGTCATTTATATGGAGAACATCATCCCTTTGGAATAATTTGCCCAGGACTGTGTTTCCCACCAAGTACAATTTGCAGCGATTCAAGAACAACATGAATCGCTTTTCTCCGCACACGTGTCGCTCCTGTAGCGCTTTAGGGACTTCCCTGTAGCACGCGTGCTAGATCCATAAAAAAAAGAATACATATACATATATATATATATATATATATATATATATATATATATATATATATATATATATATATATATATATATATAATATATATATACACATATATTACTGATTTTTTCATTTTCTAAACTTTTGAATCTGTTCGATATTTTCCAAAAATTACGTAAATTATTCATCACATTTTCGTCATTGTACCGGTTACAATATGTTGTTTGAAAGAAAAAATAAAAAATTCTATGTTCCGTCTGACCCTTGTGAGGGATTTGGCGTTCGAACAAAAATTTGATTATAACTCCCATTTAACAACCCAGTAACAATAAACCTACCTGCTTCTCAAAATCAACCTTTATTTCAAAATATTCTCGACGTTCTGAGTTCGACAAAGGAAATTAAAAGCAAATAAATCTTTTTAAAGTTCCTGAAGATCCTTTTTATCGAGAAAAAAAGACAGTTTTTAACGGTAAAAGCTGTTCATTTCCTAGAAAAACCTGCATTGTTCGAGGTATATAAAGAGTCTTCTCAACTTTCCTTATTCTTGGAAGTATATTCTTTTCCTTTTAACTTAATGCACGCTATTTTTATTACGATAAATAACTACTTCTATAGGACATTTTTTTATTGGTTTGTAATAGATCTGAAATCTATTTTTGAAAATAGATATGACCGAGAACGGAGTTATTGATCGACTATAACTAACAATCTATCGATTCCGGTTTTTTTTACATTTGTTATCACCGATAAAACGCATTTGTTATTTGATTAATAAACAAATGTAAAAAAAAACGGTTAAAATGGCCTCCCAAAATTTTTTCCATTTTTGACCAAATGGCGGGCAATTCAGATTTCAAATAACAAATTCAATTGTGCCCACTGGATTCAATATTTTTGTACGAAAATTTCAGTTTTTTCTTGGTATAACAAAAGGCACATTTTCTCAAAGTTTCAAGCCGATCGGATCACGTAGTTCACCTGTACAGGGTGAGTCAACTATAGAGTAAATTTCATTATCTCATTTGTTTCGGGAATGACGAAAAAATGTTAAATATAATAGTATTAGGGAATGTCAAGGTGCACAGTTTAAAATTATTTTTGAGTATACAGGGTACTTCAAAAAAATGTTGCCGATATAACATATGTTTTTTTAGTGTTCCGTACGGAACACTTATAAGATCACTTCGGTGTCTGTCTGTCTGTCTGTCACACCCGATTTTTTCCGAAACTATTTGACATAGAAAAGTGAAATTTGGTAATAATATAGGAATTGATGGCCTCATCAGGGCCATGTAGTTTTGAGAATTAAATTTTGACTTAAGGGGTTAGTTTTGGGGGGTGAAGTCGGAAGTGAAAAAAAAAAATTTTATTACTAGGTCATCGAGTGTGGTGTCAAATGAAAGCTTGTGAAAACACGAGTAAAAAATATATATATAATATTATACTTGCGCGCACTCTTCTTTGTATTATTTTTAAAAATTCGCGAAAAATCGCTGTCCCGGGCCTTATCTCGAAAACTACTTATCAAAAAATTTCGAAAAAATTCTGGAATATTCTCTACGGGTGTAGATTGAACGAAAATTATCACGAGTGCATTACCTTTAATAATTTATATGATATATAAAAAAAACAAAAATTTCAAGGTCATCAGATTTCAGTAAAGATTGGAAACAAACTTTGTTGAAAACTCATTTGGGGTGTGTTTTGTGAAGTTGTGTGAAGGAGTTCGTTTTGAGGGGTGAAATCGGAAGTGAAAAAAAAAAATTTTTACTAGGTCATCGAGTGTGGTGTCAAATGAAAGCTTGTGAAAACACGAGTAAGAAATATATATAATGTAATACTTGCGCACACTTTTCTTCGTATTACTTTTAAAAAATAGCGAAAAAAATCGCTGTCCCCTACCTTATCTCAAAAAGTACTGATCAAAAAATTTTGAAAGACTTCTGGAATATTCTCCACGGGGTATAGATTGTACGAAAATTATCACTGCATTACCTTTAATAATTTATTTGGTATATAAAAAAAAAAACAAAATTTCAAGGTCACCGGTTTTCAGTAAAGATTGGAAACAAACTTTGTTAAAAACTCATTTGGGGTGTATTTTGTGAAGTCACTGATCATTTTATACCATCCTAACAAAAATTTTTATTTTAAAAAACAATCAACGTACGGAACACTAATTGTGCAAGTTCAACTTGCACTTGACCGGTTTTTTTTTAAATGAACATCCTATTTTCTAATTTATTTTTAAATTCTGCTTAAAATTTAATACCTTTTTTATTAATAATGTTATATACCTAAACCTAGTAGTTATTCTAATATTTCAATTTTTTTTAAAAAATGCTAGCTTAGAGTTTAGTAAAAAATTGCCAGTAGTGCCATTGTTTCTGAAGGTGGAATACTCATAATTAGTACGAGCATTCTATAGAGATGAAAAAAAAAGATATATGTAAAGAAATTTGAGTTAGATGCTACAGGGTGTTCAAAATAAATTTATGCATTTCGACTATTTTAAATTGAAAAATCTCAAATTTTTTAAATCGCTCACCCTGTATGTTATTATTTTTTCTGATAAATTTTCAAAACCTTCCAACTTTTATTAAGTATGTCATATACCTATTTCTAATAGTTTTCGATTTATTTTGAATTTTTCAATTTTTACCCTTGTTTTTAATACACTTACGCTATAACATCATAGTTGCCAAGACAAAACAAAAATGTAGGCAGTGTCAAAATTTGACATGTCTATTAGGCAAGTAAAAATAGTTTAATTTATTGTAGTAAGTGACGTATAAAAGTAATAGTCATGGATCTTTCCAAAAATGAATTAATTAGTATGGTTTATATACTGGGCGAGGCGGGAAAAAATTGTCTTTTGGCTGTAAGGCTTTACGGAGCGAAGTACCCTAATAGACGTATATCATCTAGAAAAGCCTTTCAGTGCTTAATGGAACGGTTTAATGGTAGTGGTAGCGTTGAGTCTACGAAACGGAAAGTAGTAAACCAGAATGCTACCAATGAGGAAAAAGAAATGGAGATTTTACTTCAAAAAGAACTTTACGACCGTGATTTTGAACGACGAGTAACCTTTTGTACCATCATGATTGGAGCAATAGAGGCTGATCCAAATTTGATTTAAAATAATGTTTCCTGATGAAGCTACTTTTCGCAGTAATGGAGCAGTTAACAGCCATGACATGCATTATTATTCAACAGTTAATCCATTTTGGGTCCGGGAAGTTCTAAACCAAAACCACTGGTCGCTTAATAGGAGGAATATTAAATTTTCAAATTATTGCTCCATATTTTTTCCACGAACCGCTTAAATTAAGATATTTTTTGAAAAACGAATTACCCCAGCTTTTTGAAGAAGTTGATAACTTTGAAAGGAAACAAATATGGATTCGACAAGACGGAGCTCCTGCTCATAACTACCAGGAAGTTTGGGTATTTTTAAACTATCGTTACCCACAAAAATGGATCGGTAGGGATGGATTCATTCAGTAGCCTCCTCGATCATGTGACTTAACACCTTTAGACTTCTTTTTGTGGGTCTACATTAAAGATTGTGTTTATGTGAATTCCCCTACAATACCTGTAGATATGGAAAATAGTATACGGGATGCGTGCAGGACAATAACAAAATAAATCGAAAACTATCAGAAATAGGTATATGACACTTATTAAAAGTTGGAGGGTTTTGTAAAATCTATCAGAAAAAATAATAATATACAGGGAGTGCCATTTAAAAAATTTGAGATTTTTCAATTTAAAATAGTCGAAATGTATAAATTTATTTTGAACACCCTGTAGTATCTAACTCAAATTCTTTTACATATATTTTTTTTTCATCTCTATAGAACGCTCATACCGATTATGAGAATTCTACCGTTAGAAACAATGGCGCTACTGGCAATTTTTTACAAAATTGAAAACTAGCGTTCCATTAAAAAAAAACATGTTATATCGGCCACACTTTTTTGAAGTACCCTGTATACTCAAAAATAATTTTAAACTGTGCACCTTAACATTCCCTACAACTATTGTTTTTAACATTTTTTCGTCATTTTCGAAACAAATGAGATAATGAGCGTGTCTCTATCGTTCAGTCACCCTGTACAAAATATAAATTCGACCAACGATGAAATACTGCTCCCATGTTTTGGGCTTTGCTGTCAAACATGCACTGCATTTCTTGGATTCTATTCGGAGGAGAGCTGTCTGCCTGATTGAAGATCTAGAAATCCCCAGTAACCTTGATTCCTTGGAACATTAAAAAACGTCTGGTAACTTGAGTTTATTCTACAACTATTTTCATGGAAAGTGATTTCAAGAAAGATGGATGTACCCCGTTTAATTTCTCCCAGAGCCGTGCATGTTAGGAGTACACGTCACGCTATTACTTCACAACCGTATGAGTTTCAGCTTGCCCCTTTTCGTACAACCCTGGACTGTATTTCCCACTGAGTACAAATTCAAGGGATTCAAGACCAACCTGAATCGCGTTTTACGCACACGCGTCGCTTCTGTAGCGCTTTAGGTATTTCCTTATGGCACATGTGCTTTGCCCATAAAAAAAAGAAGTGGGAGAGTGTTACTTTTCTTAACAAGATATTCTGTAAGACAGGAATTAGTGTGTTCTTTGTTATTGAAATTAGGGTTATTTTCTTCATAGGAAGTGAATTTTATGTCAACAATTCATATTTGGATAGATCTTAGAGTTATTATAGCTGTAAAACGCAAACCTTCAAGTGTAATGGATTCCTGGGAGGTTAGCAATAATTTTTTTTTTATATTGCAAGGGTAAAAAATGTTTGGGATTGTATTTGAAATAGCCAGTATTTTATAAAAACAATTTTAGATTGATCTACCCTTTGCAAACCACCTTTCCCCTCCTGTACCACATATTTATCTCTCCATGCGACAATATAATAAAGCGGACTCTCCAAACTCTTTCCTCAATAAATCTTTTTTACAAATCGTCGCCACAAAATACCCCAAACATACCCTCTTCTATACGGACGGTTCCAAATCAGACAAGGGAGTCGGTTCTGCCTTTACATCGCCCACCACCTCCAGAAAGTTCAAGCTTCCTCATTATGTTTCCATATTTACAGCTGAACTCTTAGCGATCAAAGAGGTAACTAGATTCGCTCTAACCACAAGCTCCAAACTCATTCTAATTATGTCCAATTCTCTCAGTGCCTTATCATCCATCAAGACCAGAAACCTATCCTACAACTACATCCGACAAATCCTAGATATCCTCTACTCCGCAAAACTCAAACAACGTTCCATCTCCTATTTCTGGCTTCCCAGTCACATAGGCAACCAGGGAAATGACAGAGCGGATAGACTAACTAAACAAGCTATAGATAACGGTATTTCCATCACGGCTGAAAATTACTACTCAGACTTTAACTCTCACCTTAAATCTATCCATAATTCCTTATTTTAATTACAATGGGATCTAGAAAATCCAAACAATAAATTGTGGCCACTCAAATCCTTGGTATTTCCCCCCCTACATAACAACAATCTCAATAGAAAAGAGAACGTCATTCTGCGAAGACTAGCTGCTGGACACACTTTCTCAACTCACCGCCATCTCTTGGAACGAGCACAAGACCCCAAATGTCCAAGGTGCGGATCCAACCTATCTTAAAGACATCTGACTAAAGTACAACCTACCCTCTGCCATAAGCAACATAACCACCATTTTTGCCGCAAACAAAAACAACATATGTGATTATTTTAGAGAAATTCACTTCAAAGTTTAAACCAAATGCATAATCACTTTATGGGCGCTAAATAACCTCGCAGTTGATGCGCCCTGGCACCAAAACATCATGATCATCATTATCATCTTCAACATTTTTACGGATTACTGGTTCTTCGACATACACACTTGTCACATGCTCTTTAGTTTTATCTTTTTTTTTTCTGGCACTCTTCTTCATTCCAAGCCGAGGTGTTGTTCTAATCTTTTTAAATAAACCTTCTCAGTCACCATTTTCGGTTTCTGTCGATAGCTTGGAGTTTTGTGCATTATATTCAATACAAAATATACACACTTAATAAAACTCCAAATCATAATCTCAAACGGTACCAATATTATAAACATGCATCAATGCACAATGCGCGTACATATGTTTTAGTTTGTAAAGACGCAGGAAAGGAAAAACTACCAAATACGAACAAGTTAGAATGTCACGTTTCGTTATATAAAAACGAGACCTATTTTATTTAATTAATTTTTAACAAAACAAAATTTCCCTTTATTATATATTATAAATAAAAAAAATAATATAATTTATTATTTGAAGTTGGGTTCGGGGCATTTTCACTGCTAAAAGTTTTTCAGTATTAATTAAAAATAGCAAACATTTTTAATTAAAATTAAATACAAAAAAATTCATATTTGTGTAGTAAAATTACATAACAAATAAAATTATGATATAAGTTTGTTTATTTTATTGCCAGAATAACAAAGATATTAATTAGATTAAAATTTCATATACTTTTATCTTAGATTGTACTTCCCAAACATCCTTAATCCACGGCAACATTGGAAATCCCACATGTTTGTCAAGAGTGCAGTCTTAAATTATTAGTGTTCCGTACGGAACACTTATAAGATCACTTCGGTGTCTGTCTGTCTGTCTGTCACACCCGATTTTCTCCGAAACTATTTGACATAGAAAGGTGAAATTTGGTAATAATATAGGAATTGATGGCCCCATCAGAGCCATGTAGTTTTGAGAATTAAATTTTGACTTAAGGGGTTAGTTTTGGGGGGGTGAAGTCGGAAGTGAAAAAAAATTTTTTTTACTAGGTCATCGAGTGTGGTGTCAAATGAAAGCTTGTGAAAACACGAGTAAAAAATATATATATAATATTATACTTGCGCGCACTTTTCTGTGTATTATTTTTAAAAATTCGCGAAAAATCGCTGTCCCTGGCCTTATCTCGAAAAGTACTTATCAAAAAATTTCGAAAAAATTCTGGAATATTCTCCACGGGGTGTAGATTGAACGAAAATTATCACGAGTGCATTACCTTTAATAATTTATATGGTATATAAAAAAAATAAAAATTTCAAGGTCATTAGATTTCAGTAAAGATTGGAAACAAATTTTGTTGAAAACTCATTTGGGGTGTATTTTGTGAAGTCACTGATCATTTTATACCTTTGTAACAAAATTTTTTTATTTTAAAAGCAATCAACGTACGGAACACTAATTGCGCAAGTTCAACTTGCACTTGACCGGTTTTTTTTTATTTATTTTTTTTTTACCAATGACAGAGTGAAAATGATCTTTTCATTAAATTCATTTCATCATTTTTTAAGGTCGAATTTTCTATAAGGATTTATCAATTTCAATATAATAAATGAATCTTTTTAATTACTTTTCGCCCACTGTATTCAGCTTTATTAAATTTAATTTGGATATTTAGATTGTCTACAAAATTAAGGGCTGTCGAAATTATGTAAAATAAAACATTTTATGAATACACTCAGTAAAAACAATGTATTATATTTTAATGAATTTCGAATATAAAAATAAGTTTGCCTAATGGGTTTTGACGGTACTACGAGGAAAAAAGAGGAAACATTTAACTAGGAATAAAAATTTAAGTGTTTAAGATCACCACTTATGTTTATTATATTATTGCTGACAATTGTTTCGACACACTGTGTCTTCTTGTGGAGCACGATGTAAATTAACTAACAAAGTATGTTACAGAATATATAGTTTACCTAATTACAAGTACTAAATTCATTAACAATATTTACCTTAATATCCAGAACAAGTTCAATAAAGGAGACCCTCCCCCATCTAATTGATCGTTGAGTAATAAACCTGAGGATTTTTTTCTGGTTAATTTCTACCTGTTCTAAATAATTCAGTAATTTTCCTTTCTTTCCATTATGCAAAATTTTGAAATCTTCATTGAACTTATGATTTTGATCTGTTAAATGTTTAGCGTAATGAGATTTGTTATTTTTCATTCTATAGCTTTGTTTATGTTCCTTTATTCTTTTATTAAGAGATCTGCCTGTTTGTCCTATATACGTTTTATTGCAAGTGCCACAGCATAATTTGTAAACCCCCGTTTTATTTTCTTTTTTTGTTTTACTTTTATTATTTTTATTATGTCGAGCTAATGTGTTATTTGTACGGAAAGCGATGTTTACATGATTTTTATGGAAACAATTTTGAATTTTATTTATCAATTTTCCGGTATAAGTGAGTGTATGAAATTTTTCTTTGTTTTTATGTTATTCTTTTTCAATACAAATAATTTCTTTTACTACAAGTTTGCGGTTGTAGTTTTCTTGGGTGGCAATTTTAGTGTTTGGAAAGTCGAATTTGTTATTTTCATTTGCGTCATTCTTGTGTAAGGCTGTAAATGCATTTTTTGTATATTTATGTTCACTTAATCTGTTGCTTAAGTATTTTGTTATACCAGTATATTTTTAGGGCAGTTTAGACGGAGTATAGAATGTGCTAAGTTTGACTTTTTTTTTGTTGAGACTACTTTTTAGAGGAATAAAAATTGAAATTAAAAGATTTTGTGCTTTATGACAGATAATAATGTTGTGTTTTTTAGAAGGTATTTGATTTTTTCGGATATGTCTTGTTAATATGGTATTTCTATATATTTTTTGAAGTTAAATGAATTTTGATTCGTTTTTTTAACACAACATTGGCTAAATTCGCATTCTATATCAATTATACAAACTTTTACCATCCTTTAATTTTGTAGATAATCCAGAAATAAAAATAAAAATTGATGAAGCTTAATATTAGTGGATTAAAATGTGTTTTTATAATATAGAGATAACCGCAAATAAACCTATAGAAGAATACTGAGTAGTATAGAAGAATAACAAATAAATTATAGAAGGAAATGGTTTAACATCTGCCGTACTCTTAAGAAAGTGGGCAGTAGAAAATTATTCTCTGACATAGCTACGTTGTCTAGCTAGTTTGGTAGCAATATTTAAAAAGAAATAATGTACAGATAATAAGTAACAATTTATGTAGTAATTTAAAAAATTCTGGATTTTGAATTATTATTATACATGTATTTTTGAAATCAGAGTATAAAGAAGTGGCAAAGTTAGTTCAGGTTAGCTCAAACTAATAAGGAAATAATGCATTATTCTCAGTTAGTTTATAAATTATATTGGTACGCCATTCTCCTCCAATAAATGTTTGTAAGTTTAGTTATTGAATGTAAATTTAAAATTTCTCGAGCTATTTTTCATATACGAAAAATATGTTTTGATCACATGGTAATTTGTTGTAGCGTTTGAGCGGTATTACGATTGTCAGAACGACTTGCGTAAAAGATCTTGATGTAATAGCACACTAGCGCAGTAGCTGTAAGAAAGCTACTTTCTAAGACTTCAGAGGCAAAATAATTAATCGTCCACACTAGCTTTGTAGTTCTAATTGTAATACAATTTTATGTCATATGATATACCGACTGTGTACTAGGGCATAACTTACGAATATCTGATTCAAATTTTGTAAGAAGAATTGAATGCCCAGTATTTTTGAATTTTATTTGAATTAAACACGTTACTCTATAAAAGTTAACCTCTTTATTTTGAAAATGCTGATGACTTAAGATGGTGATCAAAAAGTGATAAAAAAAGGTGAACATATTTTTGTGTAACGTCTATTTTCTGAAATATTAATTAATATGTCAGAATATATACAAGCGTTTCCCATTTAACTTTGATCGTCATATATTCAATAATTAGTTTTTTTCTTGTGTGTCTATCAGATCAACATAAATTCTCAGAATTAAGTAATTGTAAATCGTTCTTAGAAAAATATTAAATAGAATTAAGCTCAAGTTTAAGCTTATAACGACCAAAAAAATATATAAAAAAATCCAACATCTTAAAATACATATAACTTTGCATGCATTTCTGCATAAATAAGAAATTTATTTTAATTTGTGATCCCTTAAATAATTAATTCTTAACGTTTTGCTTATTTTGGCGTTAGCTTGAAATAAGTAAAAAGGTAATTTTTGTTTGCTTACGTTTCTCCCTAGTGAAGTAAGTTTTTACCTACGTCTTGTACATAATGATAATTAATCCTACTTCGCGTAAAAAACGGTGTCATAATGAAAATGATAATTTATTTTGATAAATATGCATTTTATATCTCAATTTGTTTTATTTAACGCATCTAAAATTATTTATCATGTCAATGACCTTAAGCCTATTTTTACGTTCCGTACTTATAAGGTCACTTCGGTGTCCGTCCGTCCGTCCGACCGTCCGACTGTCCGTCTGTCACACCCGATTTTCTGCGAAACTATTTGACATAGAAACTTGAAATTTTGTACTAATGTAGGAATTGATGGCCTCTTCAGAGCCGTGTATTTTTGAAAGTTACATTTTGACGTAAGGAGTTTAGTTTTAGGGGATCAAATCGGAAGTGAAAAATAAATTTTTTTACTACGTCATCGAGTGGGGTGTTAAATGAGAACTTGTAAAAACATGTGTTCAAAAATATGTATAATGTAATACTTGCATACTCTTTTCTTTGTATAATTTTTAAAAAATCGTGAAAAATCCCTGTCCGCCCTTATCTCGAAAAGTACTGATCAAAAAATTTTGAAAAAATTCTGGAATATTTTCCACGGGGTGTAGATTGAACGAAAATTATCACGAGTGCATTATCTTTAATAATTTATCTGGTATATAAAAAAACAAAAATGTCAAGGCCGTCAGTTATCAGTAAAGATCGGAAACAAACTTTGTTGCAGACTTATTTGGGGTGCGTTTAGTGAAGTCATTGATCATTTTATACCTCCGTAACAAAAATTTTTTATTTCAAAAGCAATCAACCTCGGAACATTAATTGCGCAAGTTTATACTCTGAATTAGAACATTCATTATTGTAAGTAATTCCGAAACTTTATGGTACTTTGGCTTTAACTCATTTTCTTTAATAATAAGCTTTTTCTATTATTTTAAAAATCTGTCGGATATAACACGCCGATTGAAAAGTTTTTGGTTTGACAGATAGATGTCGTCCCTTTCAAAAAATCCATACGATTTTTACGAAGTACTAACCTTCAAACGGTACGTGTCAAAATTTCATGATATTTCGACTATTAGTTTACAAGTTACAATGATTTTAGCGACGCTACTTTTGATATTTTCAAAACAATGTTGTGTTTTTAGAAGGTATTTGATTTTTTCGGATATGTCTTGTTAATATGGCATTTCTATATATTTTTTGAAGTTAAATGAATATTGATTCGTTTTTTAACACAACTTTGGCTAAATTCGCATTCTATATCAATTATACAAGTAAAAGCAATTATTAGTGTATGTTATGTGTTCATAAAATTTTTATTTTACAAACTTTTACCATCCTTTAATTTTGTAGGTAATCCAGAAATAAAAATAAAAATTGATGAAGCTTAATATTAGTGGATTAAAATGTGTTTTTATAATTTATAGATAACCACAAATAAACCTATAAAAGAATAACAAAGAAAATTTAGAAGGAAATGGTTTAACATCTGCCGTATTCTTAAGAAAGTGGGCAGTAGAAAATGATTCTCTCTCATAGCTGCATTGTCTAGCTAGTTTGGTAGCAATGTTTAAAAAGAAATAATGTACAGATAATAAATATTAATTGATCTAATAATGTAGAAAATTCTAGATTTTGAATTATTATTATACATGTATTTTTGAAATCAAAATATAAAAAGTGGCAAAGTTAGTTCAGGTTAGCTCAAACTAATAAGGAAATATTGCATTATTCTCAGGCAATTTATAAATTATATTGGTTCGCCATTCTGCTCCAATAAATGTTTATACGTTTAGTTATTGAATGTAAACTTAAAATTTCTCTAGCTGTTTTTCATATACGAAAAATATGTTTTGATCACATGGTAATTTGTTATAGTGTACGAGCGCTATTGTGATTGTTAAAACGAGTTTTGTAAAAGATCTTGATGTAGTAGCACACTGGTGCAATAGCTGAAAAAAAGCTGCTTTCTAAGACTCCAAGCAAAATAACCAATCGTCCACACGAGTTTTGTATTTCTAATTGTAATACAATTTTATGTCATCTGATATACCGATTGTATATTAGAGCATAACTTTGAATATCTGATTCAAATTTTGTAACAAGAATTGAATGCCCAGTATTTTTGAATTTTGTTCAAATTAAATGCGTTGCTCTATAAAAGTTAACCTCTTTATTTTGAAAATGCTGATGACTTAAGATGGTGATCAAAAAGTGAAAAAAAGGTGAACATATTTTTTGTGTAACGTCTATTTTCTGAAATATTAATTAATATCTCAGAATATACAAACGTTTCCCATTTAACTTTGATCGTCATATATTCAAATAAATAAATTAGTTTTTTTTCTTGTGTGTCTATCAGATCAACATAAATTCTCAGAATTAAGTAATTGTAAATCATTCTTGCTTGAGCTTATAATCATTCTTGCTTGAGCTTATAACGGCCAAAAAAATATTTAAAAAAATCCAAACATCTTAAAATACATATAACCTTTGCCATTTCTGCATAAATAAAAAATTTATTTTAATTTGTGATCCCTTAAATAATTAATTCTTAACGTTTTGCTTATTTTGGGCGTTAGCTTGATATAAGTAAAAAGGTAATTTTTGTTTGCTTACGTTTCTCCCTAGTGAAGTAAGTTTTTTTACTTACGTCTTGTATAAAATGGTATCTAATCCTACTTCGCGTAAATTTTTCTTTAGTTTCTTAAAACGGTGTCATAATAAAAATGATAATTTATTTTGATAAATATGCATTTTATATCTCAGTTTGTTTTATTTAACGCATCTAAAATCATTTATCGTGTCAATGACCTTAAGCCTATTTTTATGTTCCGTACTTATAAGATCACTTCGGTGTCCGTCCGTTCGTCCGACCGTCCGTCTGTCACACCCGATTTTCTCCGAAACTATTTGACACAGAAACTTGAAATTTGGTACTAATGTAGGAATTGATGGCCTCTTCAGAGCCATGTATTTTTGAAAGTTAAATTTTAACATAAGAAGTTAATTTTGGGGGATGAAATCGGAAGTGAAAAATAATTTTTTTACTACGTCATCAAGTGGAGTGTTAAATGAGAAACATGAGTTCAAAAATATATATAATGTATTACTTGCATACTCTTTTCTTTGTATTATTTTTAAAAAATCGTGAAAAATCCCTGTCCCCCCCCCCCCCTTATCTCGAAAAGTACTGATCAAAAAATTTTGGAAAAATTCTGGAATATTCTCCACGGGTGTAGATTGAACGAAAATTATCACGAGTGCAGTATCTTTAATAATTTATCTGGTATATAAAAAATAAAAATGTCAAGGTCGTCAGTTATCAGTAAAGATCGGAAACAAACTTTGTTGCAAACTTATTTGGGGTGCGTTTAGTGAAGTCATTGATCATTTTATACCTCCGTAACAAAAATTTTTATTTTAAAAGCAATCAACGTACGGAACATTAATTGCGCAAGTTCAACTTGCGCTTGACTGGTCTATTTTTTTTAATATTGCGAGGACAATTAGTACGAATTTATCGTAGTATTTTTAGGATTAAACAGGATTTATTTTACATCAGATTCTGTTTTTTTTTAAGTTTACCAATAAATATGACATGTACTTGCCAAAATAAATATCATCTTGATTTTATAGGTCGACGCAGCAAAACATTTGCGTATTTTACAAGTCATTTACAAGAAACATATCCTTAAACCAATTTGGAATGTGTCGGCATTCAGCGATTTGCGAGAAAAATACTCGAGAATATAGTCAACGCATCTTGGTACTTTTAGATGTATACTATCGAACAGAACGTTATTAAATTTTTTAAAAGACTTGACAACACAACCTCTGCAAAAATATGCAAATTGATATGATTTTTTGCAAAAATATACAAATTCATCATGTTGTATTCGGCGATCTCTATCTCTAGGTCTCGAGGGAGTTTATTGTTCCTAATGTACCAAAGTGTCTTGGCACTAGTCCTATCATGCTGCCAAAAGTAGTGGTAGTGGTATATACGTGTTTCGGACAACAATAAATGCTTACTAGCCCTGGTCTGGGGACTCTTTATGTTTTATAACTCCCAAATTTTCTATAGGATCTAAAAAGTCATAAATACTACGATTATTTTCGAGCTCCGAGAGTCTTTTTTCATATTTTTACATACCTTTTAGTATGGTATGTTTTTTACTTTCATTTTTGTTTTTGTTTTTTGGACTGACTAGCAATGAATCACGAGTCAACCTGAGCTTTGAAAAATTTGCAGATGGAGAGCGATCGAGAGTTAATAGTCGTAAACTGATTTTTAGTCTTAATAGTTCAGAAACCGATATAGACGATAAATAAAATAGCATTTTTAATACAATACATGAATATAATAAAACGTATGTACATGTAACCTAGATTTCAAATATTTTTCTGTATTTGATTTCTTTCTTAAAATATAAGTCTGAACATTTCAATAAAAAAATTCTCACTGTATTAGAGTCGTTTGATGTTTATCGGTTATTACAACTTTTGATGTAGGTTATATACACATTAAAGCACCTGACACTTTCATTGGAAACTGGCTTGTAGCAATATTCAATAAAATGATTTCTGAATAGGTTAGTATGATCCCTATGGCTTTGCCTGTGGTTACAATAAGATCCTACGACTAGTTTCGCTGCTAGGGAGCACTAATGAAGAGAAATTCTCTGTGAAGAGGATTAAAATTTGAGACATATTTTTGCATATATTGAATAATTGAAATTTGGACATTCTTTATTTCATATCATATTTAGTTATTCTTTTTGGATTGAGTTTTTTTTTTTTTGGGGGGGGGGGTGAAAAACACTTAAAGCTTTATTTGTTGATGGGAACTTCCCTTGGTTTTTTTTCCTTTTAATTTGGAATGTAACTTTTGTTGACTTACGACACAAAAAAAGAGGAAGAGAAAAAGAAGAAAGCTTGATGTGATGACAATTCCCGCCATTTCATTTCTTAGATGGCATGACCATATCATATTGTCATTTGTTTTTTTTTATGAATTGCACTTAATTTTGATTTGTCTGTAATTTGTCTAAATGTTTGTTTTTTAAAATTTAAAAATTGATGTATTGTGATGGTTTTTTTTTTCCGACTGGCAGGGTGGACGTATGACTTTGACGAGTGACTGGATTTCTGTTTTATTTACTGATTTTGCTCCCTTGTTTTACGGAATCTAAGCCCTGAAGATGGCCCATTGATTAGGGTTGAAAGCGCTAGGCTGATTTTTAATAATAAAAAAAATACATCGACATACAAATTTCTTCTTTTAAAGAGTTGATTGAGTGGTCCGTTACTTTGTGATAGTACATTTTAACAATAAAACTACTTAATTACTTTGTTAACTGTCACTAAATATATTTGTAAAGATTTTACAATTGCGTTATCGCGATTTCGTAGTACAACTACATTGTCAAACGCTTAACTAAGACTAAAACAGATTTTTGGTATTTTATGTTTATATGATGAACAGATGTGGGTCTATTACATGTTAAAAAAGTTTGAACAAAAGAGAATTTGCTACGTCTAATTGACTATTCAGTAAATTTATATTATGGTCCTTTGAATGTCTGTAAATTTCTATAGATTCTAAGAAATTAAGTTTTGGCCCTTTAGGTGCCATATGGAGTATTTGTAAACAATCGATATTGGGAAAAGTATGGCCTGTTTCTAAGAAATGTTTAGCAAAGTGTGATTTTTCATTTTTTAGCCTATAAGAGGCATTGTGTTCTGCGAATCTTGTCTTGAAATTCCGTCCCGTTTGGCCTACGTAACAGCTATTGCACTCTTGACAATTAAGTTTATA
The DNA here is from genome assembly GCA_019049505.1 of Pachyrhynchus sulphureomaculatus. NCBI lineage: Eukaryota > Metazoa > Arthropoda > Insecta > Coleoptera > Curculionidae > Pachyrhynchus > Pachyrhynchus sulphureomaculatus. The sequence goes on from CM032454.1 coordinate 2,983,170, forward strand.
AACTCCTGATTTATTGTAGTTATTAGTTTTATCTTTGGCATTAAAAAATATATTGGATAATTTTTGAGCGGGTTTTAAAGCTATATTCTTGTTTTTTCGGTAGTGAGAACTTGGGATAATTTATCCGAGATGGGGCCAAAATATGTCAGAGGTATGAATGTTTTCTTTTCTCGGTATTCTTTTACGGGGTAGATTAAGCTGAGAGTGATTTGTTTTCGTTTACGGCTTATTAAGGTATTAATTATTTTAGGTTGGAAGCCGTTATTGAGTGCTATATTTTTGATTGTGTCCAGTTTTTTTTTAAATTATTTTTACTAAGAGGGATATTGAAGGCTCTATGGATCATAGATCTATAGGCTGCCAGTTTATGGGAGTTAGGGTGTATTGAGTCAGCTGGGATGGTGACATCTGAAAAGGACGGTTTGCGGAAGATATCGAATTCTAGTCTATTTCTCTTTTTCAAAATTGTAATATCTAAGAAATTTATTTTATTATCGGTTTCCCTTTTAAATGTGAATTTTATGTTGGGGTGTAAATTATTTAGCTGATTTAAAGTGGAATTTAGTTCAGTATCATTTCCAAGGAAACATACTAAGATGTCGTCCACATATCTAAACCAAAAAAGAATATTTTCGCGTGTTGAGTTTTTAGAAAACTGTTTTCCAATTCTGACATAAAGAAAAAAAAAAAAATCTTTATGTCAGAATTGGAAAACAGTTTTCTAAAAACTCAACACGCGAAAAATATTCTCTTTTGGTTTAGATATGTGGACGACATCTTAGTATGTTTCCTTGGAAATGATACTGAACTAAATTCCACTTTAAGTCAGCTAAATAATTTACACCCCAACATAAAATTCACAATTGAAAAGGAAACCGATAATAAAATAAATTTCTTAGATATTACAATTTTGAAAAACAGAAATAGACTAGAATTCGATATCTTCCGCAAACCAACCTTTTCAGATGTCACCATCCCAGCTGACTCAATACACCCTAACTCCCATAAACTGGCAGCCTATAGATCTATGATCCATAGAGCCTTCAATATCCCTCTTAGTAAAAATAATTTAAAAAAAGAACTGGACACAATCAAAAATATAGCACTCAATAACGGCTTCCAACCTAAAATAATTAATACCTTAATAAGCCGTAAACGAAAACAAATCACTCTCAGCTTAATCTACCCCGTAAAAGAATACCGAGAAAAAGAAAACATTCATACCTCTGACATATTTTGGCCCCATCTCGGATAAAATATCCCAAGTTCTCACTACCGAAAAAACAAGAATAGCTTTAAAACCCGCTCAAAAATTATCCAATATATTTTTTAATGCCAAAGATAAAACTAATAAATACAATAAATCAGGAGTTTATAAACTTAATTGTTAAGAGTGCAATAGCTGTTACGTAGGCCAAACGGGACGGAATTTCAAGACAAGATTCGCAGAACACAATGCCTCTTATAGGCTAAAAAATGAAAAATCACACTTTGCTAAACATTTCTTAGAAACAAGCCATACTTTTCCCAATATCGATTGTTTACAAATACTCCATATGGCACCTAAAGGGTCAAAACTCAACTTCTTAGAATCAATAGAAATTTACAGACATTCAAAGGACCATGATATAAATTTTCTGAATAATCAATTAGACGTAGCAAATTCTCTTTTGTTCAAACTTTTTTAACATGTAATAGACCCACATCTGTTCATCATATAAACATAAAATACCAAAAATCTGTTTTTAGTCTTAGTTAAGCGTTTGACAATGTAGTTGTACTACGAAATCGCGATAACGCAATTGTAAAATCTTTACAAATATATTTAGTGACAGTTAACAAAGTAATTAAGTAGTTTTATTGTTAAATTTCTTCTTATTTCTTATGTTATCCATGGTGTACAATCTGAGATTGCTTAATTCTTTATTTTAACAGATATAAGTAATACTTTTTTTAAAGTTGATACGAATAGATTTGATCTGGTTTAGATAGATTCTTACTCTAATATTTGGTAAATAGATATTTGCAGTTTATTTGCTGCTTCTTCAAGATCAGTGGCAGCCATAGGGGCAGTATTACCTGGAAAATTAGCGACAGTTTTATACTCTGAATTAGAACATTCATTATTGTAAGTAATTCCGAAACTTTATGGTGCTTTGGCTTTAACTCATTTTCTATAATAATAAGTTTTTTCTATTATTTTAAAAATCTGTCGGATATAACACGCCGATTGAAAAGTTTTTGGTTTGACACGTAGATGTCGTCCCTTTCAAAAAATCCATACGATTTTTACGAAGTACTAACCTTCAAACGGTACGTGTCAAAATTTCATGATATTTCGACTATTAGTTTACAAGTTACAATGATTTTAGCGACGCTACTTTTGATATTTTCAAAACAATGTTGTGTTTTTTAGAAGGTATTTGATTTTTCGGATATGTCTTGTTAATATGGCATTTCTATATATTTTTTGAAGTTAAATGAATTTTGATTCGTTTTTTAACACAACTTTGGCTAAATTCGCATTCTATATCAATTATACAAGTAAAAGCAATTATTAGTGTATGTTATGTGTTCATAAAATTTTTATTTTACAAACTTTTACCATCCTTTAATTTTGTAGGTAATCCAGAAATAAAAATAAAAATTGATGAAGCTTAATATTAGTGGATTAAAATGTGTTTTTATAATTTATAGATAACCACAAATAAACCTATAAAAGAATAACAAAGAAAATTTAGAAGGAAATGGTTTAACATCTGCCGTATTCTTAAGAAAGTGGGCAGTAGAAAATGATTCTCTCTCATAGCTGCATTGTCTAGCTAGTTTGGTAGCAATGTTTAAAAAGAAATAATGTACAGATAATAAATATTAATTGATCTAATAATTTAGAAAATTCTAGATTTTGAATTATTATTATACATGTATTTTTGAAATCAAAGTATAAAAAGTGGCAAAGTTAGTTCAGGTTAGCTCAAACTAATAAGGAAATATTGCATTATTCTCAGGCAATTTATAAATTATATTGGTTCGCCATTCTGCTCCAATAAATGTTTATACGTTTAGTTATTGAATGTAAACTTAAAATTTCTCTAACTATTTTTCATATAGGAAAAATATGTTTTGATCACATGGTAATTTGTTAGTGTATGAGCGCTATTGTGATTGTTAAAACGAGTTTCGTAAAAGATCTTGATGTAGTAGCACACTGGTGCAATAGCTGAAAAAAAGCTGCTTTCTAAGACTCCAAGCAAAATAACCAATCGTCCACACGAGTTTTGTATTTCTAATTGTAATACAATTTTATGTCATATGATATACCGATTGTATATTAGGGCATAAGTTTGAATATCTGATTCAAATTTTGTAACAAGAATTGAATGCCCAGTATTTTTGAATTTTGTTCAAATTAAATGCGTTGCTCTATAAAAGTTAACCTCTTTATTTTGAAAATGCTGATGACTTAAGATGGTGATCAAAAAGTGATAAAAAAAGGTGAACATATTTTTGTGTAACGTCTATTTTCTGAAATATTAATTAATATCTCAGAATATACAAACGTTTCCCATTTAACTTTGATCGTCATATATTCAAATAAATAAATTAGTTTTTTTTCTTGTGTGTCTATCAGATCAACATAAATTCTTAGAATTAAGTAATTGTAAATCATTCTTGCTAGAGCTTATAACGGCCAAAAAAATATTTAAAAAAATCCAACATCTTAAAATACATATAACCTTTGCCATTTCTGCATAAATAAAAAATTTATTTTAATTTGTGATCCCTTAAATAATTAATTCTTAACGTTTTGCTTATTTTGGCGTTAGCTTGATATAAGTAAAAAGGTAATTTTTGTTTGCTTACGTTTCTCCCTAGTGAAGTAAGTTTTTACTTACGTCTTGTATATAATGATATCTAATCCTGCTTCGCGAAAATTTTTCTTAAGTTTCTTAAAACGGTGTCATAATGAAAATGATAATTTATTTTGATAAATATGCATTTTATATCTCAATTCGTTTTATTTAACGCATCTAAAATCATTTATCTTGTCAATGACCTTAAGCCTATTTTTATGTTCCGTACTTATAGATCACTTCGGTGTCCGTCCGTTCTTCCGACCGTCCGTCTGTCACTCCCGATTTTCTCCGAAACTGTTTGACATAGACACTTGAAATTTGGTACTAATGTAGGAATTGATGGCCTCTTCAGAGCCATGTATTTTTGAAAGTTAAATTTTAACATAAGGAGTTAATTTTGGGGGATGAAATCGGAAGTGAAAAATAATTTTTTTTACTACGTCATCGAGTGGGGTGTTAAATGAGAACTTGTAAAAACATGAGTTCAAAAATATATATAATGTATTACTTGCATACTCTTTTCTTTGTATTATTTTTAAAAAATCGTGAAAAATCCCTGTCCCCCCCTTATCTCGAAAAGTACTGATCAAAAAATTTTGGAAAAATTCTGGAATATTCTCCACGGGGTGTAGATTGAACGAAAATTATCACGAGTGCAGTATCTTTAATAATTTATCTGGTATATAAAAAATAAAAATGTCAAGGTCGTCAGTTTATCAGTAAAGATCGGAAACAAACTTTGTTGCAAACTTATTTGGGGTGCGTTTAGTGAAGTCATTGATCATTTTATACCTCCATAACAAAATTTTTATTTTAAAAAGCAATCAACGTACGGGACCTTAATTGCGCAAGTTCAACTTGCGCTTGACCGGTCTATTTTTTTTAATATTGCGAGGACAATTAGTACGAATTTATCGTAGTTTTTTAGGATCAAACAGGATTTATTTTACATCAGATTCTGTTTTTTTTTTTTTAAATTTACCAATAAATATGACATGTACTTGCCAAAATAAATATTATCTTGATTTTATAGGCCGACGCAGCAAAACATTTGCGTATTTTACAAGTTATTTACAAGAAACATATCCTTAAACCAATTTGGAATGTGTCGGCATTCAGCGATTTGCGAGAAAAATACTCGGGAATATAGTCAACGCATCTTGGTACTTTTAGATGTATACTATCGAACAGAACGTTATTAAATTTTTTAAAAGACTTGACAACACAACCTCTGTAAAAATATGCAAATTGATATGATTTTTTGCAAAAATATACAAATTCATCATGTTGTATTCGGCGATCTCTATCTCTAGGTCTCGAGGGAGTTTATTCTTCCTAATGTACCAAAGTGTCTTGGCACTAGTCCTATCATGCTGCCAAAAGTAGTGGTAGTGGTATATACGTGTTTCGGACAACAATAAATGCTTACAAGCCCTGGTCTGTGGACTGGTCTGTTTTTTATAACTCCCAAATTTTCTATAGGATCTAAAAAGTCAGAAATACTACGATTATTTTCGAGCTCCGATAGTCTTTTTTTTAATATTTTTGAAATACCTTTTAGTATGGTGTGCTTTTTTACTTTCATTTTTCTTTTTGTTTTTTGGACTGACTAGCAATGAATCACGAGTCAACCTGAGCTTTGAAAAATTTGCAGATGGAGAGCGATCGAGAGTTAATAGTCGTGAACTGATTTTTAGTCTTAATAGTTCAGAAACCGATATAGACGATAAATAAAATAGCATTTTTAATACACTACATGAATATAATAAAACGTATGTACATGTAACCCAGATTTCAAATATTTTTCTGTATTTGATTTCTTTCTTAAAAAATAAGTCTGAACATTTCAATAAAAAAATTCTCACTGTATTAGAGTCGTTTGATGTTTATCGGTTATTACAACTTTTGATGTAGGTTATATACACATTAAAGCATCTGACACTTTCATTGGAAACTGGCTTGTAGCAATATTCAATAAAATGGTTTCTGAAATAGGTTAGTATGATCCCTATGGCTTTGCCTGTGGTTACAATAAGATCCTACCACTAGTTTCGCTGCTAGGGAGCACTAATGAAGAGAAATTCTCTGTGAAGAGGATTAAAATTTGAGACATATTTTTGCATATATTGAATAATTGAAATTTGGACATTCTTTATTTCATATCATATTTAGTTATTCTTTTTGGATTGAGTTTTTTTTTGGGGGGGAGGGTGAAAAACACTTAAAGCTTTATTTGTTGATGGCAACTTCCCTAGATTTTTTCCTTTTGATTTGGAATGTAACTTTTGTTGACTTACGACACAAAAAAAGAGGAAGAGAAAAAGAAGAAAGCTTGGTGAGATGGTGAAATTTTTAAAATTTAGAAATTGATGTATTGTGATGGTTTTTTTCGACTGGCAGGGTGGACGTATGACTTTGACGAGTCACTGGAGTTGGTGAGTAGTTCTGTTTTATTTACTGATTTTGCTTCCTTGTTTTACGGAGTCTAAGCCCTGAAGATGGCCCATTGTTAGAGTTGAAAGCGCTAGGGTGATTTTTAATAATGAAAAAATACATCAACATACAAATTTCTTCTTATTTCTTATGTTATCGATGGTGTACAATCTGAGATTGGTTAATTCTTTATTTTAACAGATATAAGTAATACTTTTTTTAAAGTTGACACTAATACATTTGAACTGGTTTAGATAGATTCTTACTCTAATATTTGGTAAATAGATATCTGCAGTTTTATATGCTGCTTCTTCAAGATCAGTGGCAGGCTACAGCCATGGTGGCAGTATTACCTGGAAAATTAGCGACAGTTTTTATACTTTGAATTAGAACATTCATTATTTTAAAGTACAATCCGGTACTTTATGGTACTTTGGCTTTAACTCATTTTCTTTAATAATCTTTTTCCATTATTTTAAAAATCTGTCGGATATAACACGCCGATTGAAAAGTTTTTGGTCTGATACGTAGATTTCAAAAAAATCCATACGATTTTTACGAAGTACCAAACCTTCAAACGGTACGTGTCAAAATTTCATGATATTTCGATTATTAGTTCACAAGTTACAATGGTTTTAATGACGCTACTTTTGATATTTTCAAAAGGAAAAAATCGAATTTCGTGTGTTTGATTAACACTGTTTTTTATGGGAAAAAAATATATTTATTGACGTTTCGACCTTTGGAAGAGGTCTTCTTCAAAATTTGCTCTAAAAGATGACATTAGAAGAATTAAATATAGATAAGTAATTAATCAGTCGTGTATTTCGGGGTTAAAATATTTGTAGCTTTTCGTAGGTTTTAATTTAAGACACTTAACTGTATACATTAATGAGGGCCTTACCTTAGAAAGTAGTCATTGTATGGGGTGTTAATTTTAAATCACTGTCAAAAACACATTTTTTACTTTCTACAAACAAAGGTAGATACGGTTTAGGTTATTTACGTCTGTTTTTTTTTCGTTTATTGCAGTGGGCGTCATCTGAATGTGTATGGATTCGAGTATTTCTCTTTTTTTTGTATTTATTTCGGTGTTGATAATTTTGATGTTTTATGGTATGACTTTTATTTATTTCATGATTCGTAAGGGCTGTACTGTTTTTTTTTTGTCGTATTTATGGCCTTTGATTCTATTTTCTAGATATTGGCTTGTTTGCCCGACGTATATTCCTTCGCAGTTATTACATTTGATTTCGTAGACTATGTTACTTTTTTTTATTATTTGGGGTTTTTGGTTTTAAGCCTGGAAAAATTGGATGAGAGCAGATTATATGCTTTGTGACATAACCGATTTTGTAGCTTTCAAAATGTTTTTTGAGTGGTTAGGATAGTCCATTTATGAACGGTAAAGCAAATATGTTTTATGGTTGTTGTTAGTTGGTTTTTTACTTATTATGGTATTGTAAAAGTTATGTATTCGTTGTTTGAAGCTCTTGTTTATAAGGTACATCGGATATTTATTAAGTATTAATGCTTCTTTAGCTTTGGTTATTGCACTCTCTCTGTATTCAGTGTCAGAAAGCCTGATTGCTCGATCTGCTAGACCTATGATTACAGATTTTTTTTTGGGGAATTCGGGTGGTGTGATTCATAATTAAGGTATCTAGAAGACCATGTATCTTTAGTATACCATTAATTTTTTTATATTTTCATTATTGCGTTGTAAAGTTACATCTAAGAAATTTATATTATTGTGGTCTTCTGTTTCGAATGTGAATTGAATACTTTGTGGTATCCGTTGAATTTTTGTATGATATAATTAATTTGGTTTTTAGGTATAGCGGTCAAACAATCATCAACGTATCTGTAAAAAATGGAATGTTGAAGTTTAATTTTGGTATGACATCAGTTTCTAAGTCTTTCATTACTAATTGTGCAATCACGCTAGAAATAGATGCTTCTATTGCACACCCATCTATTTGTTCGTAAATTTTATTTTCGTGCTGGAAATACATCGATTTTAAGATTAGTTCTGTTGCGTTAATAAATTCACTCATAGGGATATCGGTGAATTGTTTAATTTTATCCCAGTTTTTCTTAATCGTTTTAACGGCTAATGCTATGGGTATGCTGGTATATAGTGATATGATGTCCAGTGATATTAAGATATAATTATTTGGAAGTTTTATGTTTTTAAGTTTATCCTTAAATTGGAAAGAATCTTTAATGTAGTGGTCATTTTTATATAAGATTTTGTGTAAGATATCTGGTAAGATATATGGTTTTCGTAAACATAGATCAACAGGAGATCTTCTGACTTATGTAACACATGTTTGGAACAACGCAATTGAACACTTTGGAGAATCTCGAGCGGTTGCTCTTGACATATCCAAGGCATTCGACCGTGTTTGGCACGATGGACTGTTGGCTAAGTTGCGCTCTTATGGTATGTCTGAAAGGTTCTGTTTGTGGCTCTCATGTTTCCTCAGAGAGCGTTCTTTACGAGTGGCGGTCGACGGATTTCTTTCTAACGCCCTCACTATCAACGCTGGTGTGCCCCAGGGCTCCATACTGTCTCCTACTCTCTTTCTCATTTATATTAACGATCTGCTGGAAAAGACCGGGAATCCAATCTATAGCTTTGCAGATGACAGTATGCTTGTCTCTTCATTCACCTTGAACGCTCGGACATCGGCTGCCCAGGCGAATATCCGCAGACAGCAGGAGGTCGTACAACTTAACAAAGACCTGGAAGAAATTCTATCTTGGGGTGACAGTAACCAAGTGGAATTTAACGCTACAAAAACCCAAGCGTCAGTTTTTTCTAAAAAAGTTAACGTTGCTGAACCCGACATAGTTATGTCGGGGCACTCCATTCCCCTAGCATCGTCGCTCAATTTGTTGGGCGTTAGTTTGGGAGTAAATATGTCTTGGCATGAACATGTTGCAGGCATAGCAAGGAGAGCTTCTCAAAAATTGGGAATATTATTTAGAACCAGAAAGCTTTACACCCCACAACAACTGTTAATTCTTTACAAAGCCCAAATTCGACCAACTATGGAATACTGCTCCCACGTTTTGGGGCGGCCGCTCCCAAACATACACTGCATTTGTTGGATTCTGTTCAGAGAAGAGCGGTCCGTCTGATTGGGGACCCGGAATTGACCGGCGGCCTTGATTCGCTGGAACATCGAAGAACGGTTGGCGACTTGAGTCTGTTCTACAAGTATTTTCATGGAAAGTGTTCGAAGGATGTAGCCCGCTTAATTCCTCCCAAAGCGGTGCATGTAAGAAATACACGTCGCGCTGGTGCTTCGCATCCGTATGATGTTCAGCTTGTTACTCCGCGTACAACGCTTTTCAAGCAATCTTTATATGGAGAACTTCATCCCTTTGGAATAATTTGCCCAGCGCTGTGTTTCCCACCGAGTACAATTTACAGCGATTCAAGAACAACGTGAATCGCTTTTTTACGCACTCGTGCCGCTCCTGGAGCGCTTTAGGGACTTCCCTGCAGCACGTGTGCCAGACCAATAAAAAAAAAAAAAAAAAATCTTTCAAGTGTTTGGAAAGTGAAACAAATGGGTATTGGATACATGATACAATGGTTCGTTGCTTGGAATTTTCTTACTTCTAATAATTTTTTTAATAATATCTGTTATTGTAAGAACTTGGCCCGCATTTGAATGGGTTTATCCTAAAACCAAACTTAAAGGGTAATATTAAGTTCTTTGTTATTAAGTCCCAATTTAATGCCATTAAAGGGAAGCCTCGTGAAATGGGAATGATCATGACTTCTGCCGCTTTCTTCATCCTGGTAACATATCTTAATCTAATTGAGGGATTAATTAGTTTTGTAGGTTTTTCAGTACACTTCGAAGTTAGTTCGGGACTTCTCCAGTAATAAAGACAAAGGCAGTTGCTTTTTTGTTGAATTGATATTTTGTTTTATTTCTATGGCAACTTCTCTTGGAAAGATGAAGTTGATGTTGATCCCTTCGTAGATGCAATTTTTTTCAGTCTGGTGTATTGTTATCTTGACTTGTTTTCTTAGTTATTTTTTTTTATCGGTCAGATTTCTAGTTTAATTTCATATATGTTTAAGGTTTATTTTTTTTCTGTTGCAATATGAAATTAGATTATTTTCTCTGAGAAGTAACATTTAAGTGAGCTACCTGCAGCTGTTTGGACGTTCTTGATTCATTGTTTTCATTTAAAATCCAGTTATTATATTACTACTACACGGCTTTGCGTATGAATTATACACAATAGTATTTTTAAAATTTGAAATTCTATTTCTTTCTTTTGATGGTATTAAAAAATCCATCTAGTATTTTTTCACACCATTTTTCTCTTTCACCCTTATTCACTTCTTTTCTGGTGCAGACTGAAATTTTTTCCAACTATGCTGTATTCTGGGCGGTTGCAATTGAATCATATTGCGTGATCATAAAAACGGTACCTCATATCCTAGCTCAGGGTCGGCAACCTTTTAACTAAGGGGTGCCAGTTTTCATCCATACAACATTTTGCGTGCCGACATGGGTACTTACTACAACTAAATAAAATTTAACAAAAATTAACTTAAATTAACTTAAAATATTGCTTTTAGAAGGTTTAATTACACAAAAAAATTTTAACATTTAACAAATAATTTTATTATACTAGTCCTAGGACCTAGTGTGAACCCTGTGCTTGAAGTTCTTTAGAGAGTTTTCTTATATCCGGTTCATGTCTGGTTATTTTCAGTGTCACACATGCTTCCGAGTTGTCTGTTGTCAGCCTGCTTCGGTACGGGTTTAAAATCACTCTCATATGGGAAAAAAGTTGTTCACAGATATAGGATGATCCGAAAGCTGTAAGCATGGCAAACGCTACTTTCTTAAGACAAATAAATTTCTCTGGTAAACTCATCCACCAACTGAGTATCTCGTTTGAATGGTTCTGGCAGTCACCTTCTAATACCCTCCTTAATTCTACAAATTTCGTGTTCCATAACTCGGAGCTTTTAAATTCAATGTATTGAAGATCAAAATCATTAATGTCCATCCATGAGAAAAGAGATATGTCAAAGCAACTGCTGGAAAAATCCATTAAATCTGGTTTGATTAAAAAAAGCGAACATAGGACCATGTTTATCAAAATCCTGACCCCTCTCGATAAACTCCCCTTTTAAATTAGTCATATATTTAAAAATTTCGTCTATTAGTGCACCATCGTCGACACTGGATATATAAGTTTTTAAATTTGGGAAAATATTATATATGCGCACATTATTGTGCAATGGTATATCTGAATATGCACTTTCTAATTCCTGCAGAAACGTCTTAAATTGTCTATGGATCAGTGAAGAACGACCGACAATGTAGTTAACTATTCTAACCACCCTATCCATCACGGATTTTAAACTTCCAGCGGAGATTTTAGCGCACAAACTTTCTTAGTGAATTATGCAAGGAAAATTCAAAACTGATCGACCCATGCGTTCAATAAGAAGGGAAACAAATCCTTTATGTCTCCCAATCATAGCAGGAGCGCCATCTGTGTCGTTACGCAAAAAATTTTTATTTAAATCAATGTTCCGCTTTTCAAAATGTTTAACAAATTCTGAAAATATATCCTCTCCTCTTGTAGTTCCCTGCAATGGGAGCAGACAAATCAGCTCTTCATACACACTGCCATCATCGAAGTATCGCGCAACGATTGCCAGACGGGCAATGTCATTAATATCGACACTTTCATCCAATGCTACACTAAATAGAAAACCCCGTTTGATAGCGTCTCTCTGCTGTTTTTTGATATTTTTGTGTCATTTCGGTAAATTGTCTCTCGATGGTCCGCGCTGATGCCGGTATATCCCTAATTCTGGCCAATATTGTATCCTTATTGGGAAGTCGTCGAATAAAATCTCGCCACTACTCAAAAACGTTTGCTTCATAAATTCTCCGTCAGTGAACGGCCTACCCTTTTGTGCCAACGATTGTGCAATTTTGAAACTGCATTCAGTTACCTGATTTTTTCCTTGGAAAACTTCGCTAAAGAATGTTGACTCTTTCTCGTATTGTTTACTTGCTCTTTGTATTGCCTCCCTTTTATCAGCGTTATCTTTAAATGACGATTCATGTTTTATCTGGAAATGTCGTTAAACACTAGATGTCCGGAAAACTATGCTTTCCCGACATAGGACACAAATAGCCCGATCTTTTTGCTATACAAAACCGTAATCTGTTGTCCATGAAGTTTGAAATGATCGAACGTCTACTTTCTATTTCTTCGCGGCCATAACGCAACGTAATTTTAATTTTTAAACTTTTCGACGACTACTGACTGGAACGGATGTTACTTCTATACTAAATGATCCAAACGTGTAGCCGCTTGCTATATATAGAAAAATAATGTTTTATTAAATTTCTTAGAACAAAAATTATTATCTACAACGCGCCCATTGCAATCAAAGGGCCGCCTAGAAGTTAGATCTAACAAAAACTAAAGTTCGGCAATATAAAAAGAGTTGCGGCGCGCGTCGGAACGATCGAAGTCAAGTCAAACAAAAACCGCCTTATAGCGGCTCTTTTGATCTGAATTGAGGACGTTTATCTGTGTTTTTGCCTAGGCTTATATTTTGAGGCTTGCCGTCTTTAATACTTGCCGAAATTAAAGCCAAACCAATGCATTCTGTAAAATTATTAATTACAAAATATATATTTTGTAGTTTTTGGATACCTAGTGTCCCATATAAGATATCGTTTTTGTTTGTATCGTTAAAGTAATACTGTCTTCAATTATTTACTTAATTTCGAAACATGTCACAGATTACAGAATTAATAGGTACGCGTGCCATTCAAAATTGCTTGGCGTGCCAGAGATGGCACGCGTGCCATAGGTTGCCGACCCCTGTCCTAGCTTGCCTACGACAGTGCCAAGTTGACAAATCCCAATTTTACTACAAACATGCAAAAAGGAATAAGCCATATTTTACTTAAAGTGTAGTTAATAAATGAGGAATAAAATATTTTTTGCCCCTTTTAGTCTTTGTATCACCTGAGCCATACGCTTAAAAGCGTACTGACTATAATGGCCAATCCGCCACTGTTAATAACCATAAATTTTCGATGGCCACTCCGTCATCCTGCTGTACGTTATTCACCTGTTCGCTGTCGTCCTGCAAGTCCTTCTAAGCGCATGATCACCGGTGTTTCACACGAGTTCTGTGCTTCTCGTCACGAGATCAGCGACAGTGTTGTCGACCCCCGCGAACGCGATAGCTTCTAGATTAGCTTTCAGCTACGGTGAATATACTAACCTTACGATATTTACTGTGCTTTATCGGTACGTTTTGATTTATCGACACGAAGAAGTTCGTTACGGATAGCGAACAGCTGGAAGTTTTGTCGACGTAGATAAGGTAGAAAAAAATTAAACATTTTTATTTTTTTTATAATATTTTTATAAAAATAATGTTTTTTTTTTTATATATATAAAGTTTTTATGCTCTTTTTTAATAAAGCGGCAGGGGACTAAATATCAAATAAATTGTGGTCGATGACCTATTGACGTATTGTATGACCTATTATGTTGCATTTAAAATTATTTTTAAAAGTAAGCCGCCAAACGATAAAAGAATAAATAATTAAAACTGTTTTAAATATAGACATAGACTGTCTTACTAAATAATGAGAAGTCTTTTCAAATGTAAATTTATTGATTCTGACGATGTATTCTGTCCATAATAATTTCCAAAAAGTGTTCTTATTAACACAGATTCAGCGACAATTGTTTTTTCTTGACGTTGAATAAAAAGACGTCTAACGTGTTTTATTGCTCACACATCTGATATCTTTGGAATTTTTTAGGGGAAAAAAGATGGAGTGTTGTACTGCTAATAACAAAATATCTTTCTGTAAAGTTCAAATAAAATTTTTTCGCGAAAATTGCATAATTTAATTCCTTGCCCTTAATGAACTATTTTTATGTTTAGGAGTTGATAACCATTTTTGATTAAATTTTCCTTTTTTGTTCCTGGGCGTTAGAAAATCTTAAGATTAGTCAAAATTGCAGAGTCGTTTCTTTTGATAAGTAATATCTTTTCTTATCCTAAGACTCGAAAATAAAAACATATTTACAACATTTCAGCAAAACAGTATCACAAAAATCACTCTGCAAGGTGACGTTTTGGCGACATAATAACAAAGGTCTAGGTAAAATATGATGATTAAAGAATGTCACTTTCTGTGTTTTAACTCTTTTGACTATACTATATATATATATATATATATATATATATATATATATATATATATATATATATATATATATATGTATATTTATATATATTTATATATATATATATATATATATATATATATATATATATATATATATATATATATATATATTTATATATATAAACTTCTGGACAAAATTAACGCAACAATCTGAAAATTAATTTATCCTTTTCTTATGTCAGTTTTAAAGTTTATCGAGTATTTGAATAGTAGGCTATGCATATTTTGTTTCGTTGTTCATGACAGAAATCAAAACAATTCGTTTAGATTTACAGTTTTAAAGAATTTTTTAGAATATAAACAATTTTCTCTAATAATGCCATAGATTTTCTTTAAAAGTAGGCTTATAAATTGTTCCCTTTTTCAAAGTAATACGTTTTTGTGGTAGACTGTTTTATTTTTGACCCCGAAGAATTAGAAAAATGAATCGAACAAGGAATTTAACTGAACACGAGGTAGTGCGAGCTTCAGTTTTATTGGACAAGGGATATTTTCAGAGTTATGTTGCCAATTTGTTAGGCAAACATCGTTCTACAATAAGTCGTATGGTAAGACGCTTGAATGAAGTAGGAACTTATTCTAGAAGGCTAGGGCAAGGGCGAAAACGATGCACTAGCGACCTAGATAAACGTTTTATAAGACAATTTGCTTTAAGAAACAGGACTGTCACTAGTTCTATAATAAGAAACGAACTCGAAGCTGTTCGCAATGTCACAATTTCTTCTAAAACAGTTAGAAGACGGTTAAATGAAGCTGGATTAAACAGTAGGGAGACCGGCCACTGCGCCCTTGCTTACTAGAGAGAACAGAGTTGCCAGGTTACGTTTTGCTCGAAATCACGAAAACTGGTCTGTGGATGATTGGAAACAAGTTTTCTCCACAGATGAAACTAGGGTTAGTCTAAAACATCCAGATGGTCGTGAGCGAGTATGGCGAAGACCAGGAGAGAGGTTTGCTCCTTGCAATATCTGCAAGGATTCCATTCGGCGGTGGCTCTGTTATGTTCTGGGATGGCATCTGCTTTGATGCTCGCACAGAGTTAGTTCCTGTCCGTACGAGATCCATGAATGCTGACTACTATCTTGAGAATATTGTAATAGCACATGTGATGCTTTTCGGTCATTTTGTGGGTCCCAATTTCCTGTTTATGCAAGACAACGCTCGATCTCACGTGGCTAGGGAGATACTCGATTATCTTAATCAAGTTGATATATCGATTATGCAATGGCCACCAAAAAGCCCGGATCTGAATCCGATAGAACATGTATGGGATCACCTTAAGAAAAATGTGAAACGTCATATACCTACACCTAGAAACCTGAGGGAACTTGAAAATGCAGTTATCACAGAATGGGAGCAAATTCCTCAAGATTTTATCCAAAATTTAATTAGAAGCATGCCTAGGCGCATAAACGCTGTCATCCGAAATAGAGGAGGAGAGGAACTGGGACACACACGCTATTAGTGTCCCAGTTACACTATTAATTTTATTTTTTTCTTTATTACATAATTTCAACGATTTTGTTATTAGGTCTTAAGAATAATTTTAATTCGAATCTTATAGAGAAATTTGGTAGCTAATTCACTTTTAAAGTATCCGAATAAGTTTTTTTTTCTAACTTTTAGTGTAACCAATGTTCATAAAAAGTTATTAAAATTAATTCATTATAGAGATTTGTATGATTTAATATATTGTTGCGTTAATTTTGTCCAGGAGTGAGTGTATATATATATATATATATATATATATATATATATATATATATATATATATATATATATTAGTTTTTGTGTTAATATGTACTTAAGAACAATAGTTTTTTAATTCAACAAATACAGAGGGTTTGGTGCTTGTTAATGTGGGAGTCCACATGTACTTTATTTTTAAAACTGTGTTTTTAAGTGGTTTCATAAGCTTAGTTTTTTTTTATTAGATATAAAAAACCTCCAGAATTTGTTTTACCTTCAATCATTCTATAAGGAATACTTACCACAATACAATATAAAAAAATATGTTTTAAGTACGTACAATGTCTTATTTCTAGGTCATTTTTTTACAAATAAGATATTACTTGTTAAACTTAACAAAAATGACATAACTATCTTTTTTAATATTTGCTGTACATATTTGATTAAAACGGGAATATGTTTTTTAGTAAATATTAACTACAATTATTATTATATTAACAATAGCTTTTTGTATTTTTAACTTGAAAATCACGTTAATATATAAAAATATTTTTTACCAAATAACATGTTACTTTAAGGAAGAAATTTACATGTGGCAGCATTGATCACAGGTGTCAGACAGGGGTGATAAATGATATATATTTTATAATTTTCTTAAGTTTAATGTTTATGAAATTGAAAGACTTTTAGATTATAGTATATATTTTTGACAAAACGTTTCGATCATCCATTTTGGTCTTCATCAGTTGTTTAATCTGTCTGTTACTGAAATATTGCACATATATAAATTAAAATTACCCTAAAACGATATATGAGAACATCATATGGAACATTTTGCAAGCTTGAAACTAGAATGGATGGTCGAAAAATTTTGTCAAAAATATGTACTATGATATAAAACAAGTCTTTTAATTTCATAAACATTAAACCCAAAAAAATTATAAGAAGAAATATAGTTCTTATATGTTCAAGAAAAAAAAAGTATATGTACATATATATATATATATATATATATATATATATATATATATATATATATATATATATATATATATATATATATATATATATATATATATATATATATATATATATATATTATATATATATTTATATATATATTTATATATATATTTATATATATATATATATATATATATATATATATATATATATATATATATATATATATATATATATATATGAAATAGAAAGAAGGATACGTATGGGATGGGCAGCATATGGAAAATTGAAATATGTACTGAATATGAACATTCCTCAAAGATCTAGAACCCAAATTTATAATCAATGTATCTTACCAGCTACAACGTATGGAGCCGAGACATGGGTTTTAACTAAAAGAACAATAGGAAAACTACAAGTTCACCAACGAGCAATGGAAAGGAAGATGTTGAGTGTTACTTTGAAGGACAAGAAAACTAATAAATGGATTAGACAACAAACAAAGGTGGATGATATCACCAAACGGATAACATCTCTGAAATGGAGCTGGGCCGGCCATGTAGCGAGAGCGACGTATAAGTGGAGTGGCAAGATCACTAGGTGGAGACCATGGTGTGAAAAGCGAAGCATAGGAAGACCCCAACAGAGATGGAGCGACGATCTGAAGAGAATCGGAGGGCTTAACTGGTTTCAACAAGCACAACATAGAGAAAAATGGAAAGAATTGAGAGAGGCCTATACCCGACAGTGGGTAGAGAGCGGCTGAAGGAAGAAGAAGAAGGAAGATACATATATATATATATATATATATATATATATATATATATATATATATATATATATATATATATATACTGTATCGTGTGAAAAAATGTGTTGCCCCAAGCTTGGGCGTAATTTTGTAAGGTGTTAACTGTCCTCAGTTTGAGGCATCTTTTTTTGTACCCTGTGAGAAGTTGTTTGTCCCACGCTTGAGCGCAATTTTGTAACATTGGAACTTGCCCGCACGTTGTGGTGTCATTTTGTAACTTATGAAAAGGTGTTTAATTGCGCCCCACGTACACTGCGTCATTTTGTACCGTTTGAATATTGGACACCCCAAGCTTGAGCACAATTTTCTTGCAGCCCCGCTTTAATTTCTGATACTGAATTGAGTGAACCCTGATTTTAAAAGAACTAAAGAAATTAAACACACACTAGCTCAGTTTTCCTTGGTAGAGAGATATGGGTAAGAGATAATTGTCTTACGTCTTTTTGGAACTAATTTCTATTTTTTTTTTAAAAGGCTTTAGCTGTACGAAATTTTGGGCACCATCCATTTTAAAATAGAAAGGATCTAACTTCAGCTAAAAAAATGGAAAAATGCTGAAGGGTTTTATGGGTATTACTAAAAAGAATTAGTCTAGCACAACTTATCCTGAAAAGAAAAATAAATATTCAGTGAGACACTAGCTTTAATCAAAAAAGAAAATTTATTCATGTTTTTAAAATGAAAAGTTCTAACCTTTACAGTTTTACCTAACAAATTCTAGCCTAACTAGTAGTTATTATTTTTAAATTTTAAACTATTATAACCCCCGAAGACGAGAAATCGTGCTTTACACTTCACTTTTTAGTCTGTTTTTCATTGCAGTTAAGGTGCTACTCTCGAATAAGTCTATTGAAGGGAGTTTTGTTGACTTACTGTTTTTTATTCCTGCTGTGATCGACTACGCCCGATTTCACACTTTTTCTTAACAAACACTTAGAAAGCCCACTACGGCTTTTATTTAAGACACTGGTGCTTTTACTTAGCGACTCTGATGAAAATTAGCCTACTTCGGCTAGATGGAAAATAGCCTCTCGGCTAGACGGTACTGCCTGGCTGGCGCGGCTAGATGGAAAACCACCTCGATTTACGGTCTGCGGAGCCTTAAATAATCGTGCGACTTTTGCCAGTAATATCACGACGCTCCAATCAAAACTGCCGATCAAACATTCCACCAATCGCGGCGTAGCGAGAGGTTCGGTCAGGAACCCGCACAACTCACTATATACCGAACGTCTGGGAATCCCTGTTTAATATACCGTTCGGAACAAAAATGAAAATAAGTACAATTTGAAATGGAAAAATCAGTAACATTACATGGTCTTAAAATCTAGGAAAAAATGAATGTTACAATACATATAACTTTATGTATATATATATATATATATATATATATATATATATATATATATATATATATATATATATATTATATATATATATATATATATATAATATACATATAACTTTATGTATATATATATATATATATATATATATATATATATATATATATATATATATATATATATATATATTAGAGTAGGTCGACCTTTTTTTTTGAAAGTTACCCCCCTGAAATATTCTTTTAAATGTCGAAGAAAAATATAACATTCTACTTAATTATGATATAAGTATTATAAAAATTCTTACAGACCTAGACTTGAAATTAAAAACTCGTAAAACTTAACCTAAAAGATTAAAAATAAAGAATTTACTAGTAAAAAATTATTTAAGGAGGTTGAGGCGTTAAATGTAAAACATGAAAACTATTTTGTATAGATTTATTTCAATAGATTAATTAGTTTAGAAATTTTCTATGAAGA
The DNA here is from genome assembly GCA_019049505.1 of Pachyrhynchus sulphureomaculatus. Classification (NCBI taxonomy): domain Eukaryota; kingdom Metazoa; phylum Arthropoda; class Insecta; order Coleoptera; family Curculionidae; genus Pachyrhynchus; species Pachyrhynchus sulphureomaculatus. The sequence goes on from CM032454.1 coordinate 3,003,031, forward strand.
ATTTAAGGTCTTTAGGAAGCGTATTTAAAAAAAAAATCGAAAACAACAACAAGTCTTATGGAGAATACGTCAATTTGATATAAAAATGACACATTTTTGTTATAACGAATGAAAAAAAATGCCATCAATAGGAAATTTAACTATGTTAGACATTGAAATTTCGCAATTATTTTACAAAATTTTTAATTAAACTTTATGAAAAATAACAATTATTGGAGGTACTTGTGAATGATTTACCTTTTATCTCTGAAATAGCGGCAACGTTGCTGTTAGTAGTAATGGCTGGGAATTAAAAATTTTAAATTGTATAGTACAAGTTTATATAATTAAAACATATGGTGCAAGTAAATAATATTAAGTTTAACTAATTTGCATGGGGTATTAGTTTTTATAAATAAAATAAAAATAAATAATTTAAAGCATTTGTTTTAATTATTTAATTAACAACATGTATCAGAAAGTATTTGGGCTACAAATCGCTTTAATGAAAGTAACAATATAAATACATAAATAAAATTAATTTACTTGTTTAACTTATAATTACCTAGTGCAGCTTCAGTGTTAACATTATAATGTTCCTTATTGCTCTTCGATATATGTGTACTGTCTGTAGATACTGGGTTGTACGTTAGATATTTATCACACTTTATGGTTAGTAGAGATGCTAGATTAAAGCGTTTCTCATTAGTAATATAACATAATGAAAATGTTTCATTACATGAAGAACATTTTAAGTTTTCTCCAAGTGATCGCATGTCAACAATTCGACGACCAATGTTACAGAGGTTAGGAGACTTACTTGATTTTCTGTTCCGTCTACCAACACTTTGTTGGCTTAATCTTTGATTGTATACAGCCTCAGTAAGGCGTTATCAATATTTGTTGATTTTTTGTTATTATCCATTTTTTACTTGCTTACAACAGCTGATCACAGTAACCACAAAATTAAATATATCTATATATAAGCATATCAGTAGAACCAACAGTAAATTACGTTACAGCGTTGCCGCTTTGAGATACCGGAATTTTAAGATTTTTAATTATCATTATTTATTAATTACCTATTTTTTAACTATTAAAATATTTTTTTTATTCTTTTATTTTTTTCATATTATTTGCTTTGATTAAAATTATAAAACAATTAATTTTTATTTTCCATATTTTTTTTCTATAAATTTGGGCAAAACATCCAAAAGTTAATCCGTTTAAGTTAAATTATTTAATAGGATTAAATAAACAATATATAAGACTTGAAATCTTTTGATAATGAATTTATTATCATAATAATAGTTAGTGTTATAAAATTTTTTAATTATTTAATACAAAGCATTTCTAAATTCAAACAACATTCAACATTCAAAACTTTTGGTTGGGACTATCTCTCCTCAACCTTATTAATGTCTGTAATGTACGTTCTTCATTTTCAATCGTTTTTTGGTTTACGAGTTTTACGAGTTTTTAGTTTCAAATCTACGTTTGTGAGAATTTTTTGTAATATTTATATCCTAATTAAGTAAAATTTTACATTTTCTTAAGTTTTTCTTCGATATTTAAAGAATTTGAGGTTGAGGTTCGAGTCATAGAGGTCTCTCAAATTCAATAAAATTTATACCAGTTGTTATTCACAAAAAAACAAAAATTTTTCAGGGAGGGTAACTTTTAAAAAAAAAATTCGACCTTTTCTAATATGTATATATATATATATATATATATATATATATATATATATATATATATATATATATATATATATATATATATATATATATATATATATATATATATATATATATATATATATATATATATATATATATATATATTATATTATATTATATACACATACATACATACATTACCTTTCATTTATATGTTTCTAATAGCCTTCATTTCTGTACATCTGAAAACAATTACTCTAGGTAATATTCTCTAATGTATGTTATCGAATTAAAAATGCCTTTAAATGTTAGCTGGTACTTAACTTTCATTTTTTTGATCTTTTCTTACTTTCCTTGATTTTATCGCTTTGAAGGTTCCCTCTTTTTGGATCTCCTTTAATAAAATATTAAACAAATTTAAAAATATGTTGTTGAAACATTGGTTAATTCTATAACTCTGCAGCATATGTCTTAAACGCCAATGATATTGATAGCTTTCATATTTTATATTATTTTGCTTGATAATTTCATTCTTAGTACATTAATACTTACATGTCAAATTTTAAAATACTTTTTTAATTATAGCGTAAGATTTTAAATCCTTATATATAATAATTTAATAAAAATAATGACTTAAAATTTGAATTATAATAAATTTCTACTAAACAACTAGAGTATAAAATATCAAATACTAGGTATACACACACATACACACACACATACATACACACACACACACACACACATATATATATATATATATATATATATATATATATATATATATATAATCTAATTTCAATATATTACCATTTTCGTGAGTACTTAGCTATAGGTAAGTCTTTTTTAACCGTCGTACTATCGTCCACTAACAATCTGGAACTCTAGTTTCCTGGGAATGGCTTTCTTATGCTAGGAATCTCTTGGTAAAATCTCTCGCCTTATTTGTCGCTAACAGCAGCCAGATTTCCTTGAATCGAATTTCCTGCGAATACAGGAAGTGTATTTTTAACAACCTACATCTGAAAGTTTTATGAGATATTAAAAGTTCATTAATTAAGTTCTCTATCTTATGGTTGCTGAAGAAGTTTTCAATCACATTCCAGAAACGATTTTTAGGCTTTCTCGAGAGGATTGAGATTTTGCTTAAAGATCTTATCGTGTAAAAGTTGCCGTATTTCAGAATCTACAAATACCCCTTTTTTAATTTACGCGTCATTTAGGTTTGGAAGTTTTCCTTCAGGCATAAAAATGCATTGCCTCTTCTGTCCATTGGTTTTTATTAAACGCCGCGCCGTTTAATCTGCCAACGCGGTAAAAGTACATTATCAGGATTCACTAAACGTGTAATTAAAACATTTTTTTTTGTCCTGGGATAAGTGGAAGCGTATTTTCGTTTTGGAAAAGTACAGTTTTTAAACTAGCTAGAGTCAATACTAATCAGCTAGTTACTTGGATTGTATTCAAAATTCAAAAAGCGTATGACCACAGTAAACACACTATACAGTAGCGAAACTCAAGGATAACCGCATAGGAAAAAATCGGGTTCGTTTTCAGAAGGTCACGTGGCAATCCGCCATATTAAAAGTGGACCAGCGCGAGATTTGAAATACAAATAAAGTTGTGAAAAGTTTTATCATTCAAAATCATAGATATAGAAATGTTTGAAAAATTTTTGATTTGTTATTTAATACAGCATGAATAATATAAAAGTTAATGCAGCATGAGTAATAAAAAAAAACAAAAAGAAAGGAGCACTGTGTTAGAAAAGAAATGAATACAGGGGAAAAACTTCATAGGAAGGTATTTGATGGAATTCTTCATATTCAACTTCAGTTTTTTAATAACCTTATCCAAAAATTCAAAAGTCTATCAAAGTTAAACGTCACTGTTTGAGGTTAAAGTTTTATTTACATCATTTTTCAAGTAAATTTGTGATTAAAGATGTTTTTTAAGGACTAAATTAATTTAATTTTAACATACGTAATACTTAATGCTATTTTTCTTGTACCCTGAAATAAAAACATATTGTCAACATCTAAAATAAGAGCATTTTTTTTCTAAGCAGTTTTGTGTTGTTTGGTGTGATAGATCTCTTGTTAATTAAAAAACACTGTATCTGGTTTTTTTGGTACTTATTTTTTCTTAAACTACAAAACTATATTGTGTAACTTCGAGAAAGGTTAATATAATATTATTAATGAATTATGAACGTATATGTATAGACCTCTATTTTCTATGTGAATGATTCTTAGAGGTTCCATATCTTTTTGTGTTCTGTTATCCGTATTGCCTTTTGATAACGTAATTAACGCTTGCTTTTATGTACAATGAATTAATATTTACATCAGAGAGTCAATACAGTAATTTCCTAATTATATTTACATACAATACTTAGTTATGACCAAGCTCACTTGTCAATTACAACTATGTTGGGAATGTGGAATCTTTGGCACAATGACACTACTCAGTATATATCACCACTACACCAAACACTTTATTTTTGCATTCGACGCGCGTTTCGCTAACCATATTAGCTTAATTAGGAGAAATGATTGACTCATATATACTGAGTATTGTCAATTACAGTTTAAAAGGAAAATAACTATGTTTAATTTATAGTATGGTATACAACAATAGAAATAAGTTCTTTATAGGAGGAATATTAATAACAGGTAACTAAATCTTCAGAATTTTAATAGTAGGCATAATTACCATCAAAATGGACTTCGATTAAGTGTACTGTCCATTTAACGAACTTATTTTGAGAATATTTTACCCTTTGGCACACATCGTCTGACAAAATCATATTACAAAAATTTCTTTGGAATCACATTAAATTTTTTCTTATTTTAATAGCATATTTGGTTCAATAATCGATTTATATCAGTTATTCCAATAATCCCATTCCTCAGTGGTTTTGTGATCTCAACACGACACTTAATATTTAAACTTTCAAACCCAGCTTATAAGAAAATAAAATATACTGTCTAAAATTTGAAAATAATAAATATGTTGTTATAGGTTCTGTATTCCTTACAATATATTCACAGAAACTTTTGAAAGATTGGCATGAAAAAGGAGCAATGTAATTTATGGAGAAAAATAGAAAAAAAAATCACTTTCAGAGTATTAATTGTACTTGCAATTAAACAGTGTTAAATTTATCAGGTTTATTATTAGAAAAGGTGTGTCAAACAATTAATACAGATGAAGTTATTGAAAACTAGAAACCTCTTGAAAATACACCTTTAAGAAAAAAAAAATGTTTTATTTATAATTTACACAAATATAAATAGTTTTAAATAACTGAACAAAAATAAATCTTTCTAAAAACCAGAATTTGGAGGATTATTTATTAATCATAAAAAAATGACACAGGCACACAAAAAAAGTTTTTCACTACCGAACAGATCGCTATACCTATATGTATTTTTGGACGCTGAAACCGAATCTGAGGTCAGAATTGAGCAATCACGTCAGGATTTTTAAATAACCAGCCGAACTAAGTTTAGAAATAAATTTCAAGCTTTAATGACCAAACCACTCTACCAATACGAACGTTTTATTAAATCAATCAAGGTTCCCTGGAAGGCCGTCTCTTGAGCAAATACGTCTAAACAAAACATACATTAGTAATGATTATATTGTTTTATGCATATGTATTTTTTCAAAAATGCATTTAAGATAGTGAAAAGTTGTCTTGTGAAAGCAAGCAATAGAGGTTTATTAAAATAAGCAACAACTCCAACAACTTTAATCGCATACCATGATTTCTATGAAATCATTGTTTCAACTAAAAACAGAGGAACTGCAAAAAAAATTATTAATGCAGCAACTTAAAACTTTGACGGATAATACTATTGATGATTACATGTGATGCAAATAAAGCATAATTAAATTTAGTTATGATTTAGAATAATAGTCTTAGCGCGCCCTGATTGAGTTAGAAATTTCTTATTTGCGAATTTTAGAGCATAAAAAAGTGTGACTCGAGCAAATAATTTGGGAAAATAATTATATGGAATATTGCAATTCTCAACGGCACAACAATAACCTCCTTTCCTCATGATTATATAAATTGTTTCTCAATCTTTTCGATTCTCTTCAGTTACAAACGTTTTTAATTCTCTTTTTCTACAAATTCTCTCTTCCTTCTGTCTTTATATTCATATAAACTGCAATCACATCAAGAAACGATGGACAATACATTTCCAAAGCCACATACCGAGATCGGATGTAAACACTGAGCGGCCATTTTGAAAAAGGACCCGTCGACACATGCGCCGTCAAAATTTTGTCACCAAATTGGAGCTCAGTTTCGCTACTGAAGTATGTTTACTGTAGTATGACTGCCTAATATTGCTAGAATAAACTAAATCATTTCCCTGAGAGAAATAAGATTTAAGATTTAATCGTGAATCGCTTTTTTCAGCACACGTGCCGCTCCTGTACAGCTTTAGGGACCTCCCTGCAGCACGTGTGCTATACCCATAAAAAAAAAAAATAAATAAATTCTCGTATCACGTGAAAGTCTTTTAGCAGAGATCTGAAGAACTCCGTTTGTTTTTTAGACAAATTTATATCAAGTCACTAGAGTCCGCTTGTGTTGATAAATGGGGTTCATAGGTACTTGATTCAAGTTAGATCACATTCGGTTTCATCGCATTGACATATACATAATCATTCAATTTCCATAAATTTAGAACACGTTGGACGTAACACAGGTAATTTAGGATTATGAGGGATTGGCCTTTTGTCAACCGGTAGGCCTAAATATTTAACGGCGTGTTTCGACTTGTTAGTTATATCTTTTATATTAAATAAGTAAAAGTATACAGTCCCTGGCCAAATTATTAGACGCACTGGAAGATTTCATGTAAAATATTAATTAGCGAGTGATATTGTACCGTTTTATTATTTTAAATTGATTTGTTTTTTATTTTTATATTATCCAATCAATTACCTATTTATTTGACATAAATAAAACAGCATTAATTTAGAAAAGCATAAAGTTATTAAGTTTTAAAGAAAAGTGAAATTAATGTTAGTAAAAGTCAATATTTAGTTGAGCCACCTCTAGCCGCTATCAAAGCTTTAATTCTGCGCGGCATGCTATCAGTGCAAGATTGTACTGTCTCCTGCATTTGAGGATGATGATTCCACACATGAATAATCTTTTCTAGGAGCTGGGTTTTGTTGGTAATCACATCTTTAGCCACTTCTCTTTTCATCAGCTCCCACGGGGTTCATATCAGGGCTATTACCCGGCCAATCCAACAGAGGGATATTTTTTTCTGCCAAAAAAGCTTTAACAGACCGAGCAGTGTGGCAGGAGCTCCATCTTGCATGAAAGTGAATGGTTCCCCATTTGGAAACCATTCTCTGAGCTGCGGAATCAACCGATTTTGTAATACTTCTTTGTACTGATCTTGCCTCATTATTCCTTTGACGACGTACAGACGTCCAGTGCCCTTGCCGCTGATGACTACTGACCAAATCATCACTTTGGTGGGATGTTAAACCGTCGGGACGACACAATCAGGATGAAACTTTTCTCCATGACGACGACGCACATACTGAGCTTTATTCTGCAAAATTTCGAATGTGCTTTCGTCACTGAAGCAGACCTGTCAAAAATAGGAAAAATATATAAACTTCCATGTTTATTTGCTTTATTTAACTGAAAATGATAATAATGTATCTTACCGATCTCCAGAAGTCCACATCTTTGTCTTGCCATTGTTTTGGCCCACTTCAGGCGCTTTGCTTTCATTGCAGCTGTTAACTTGGGCTTCCTGGCGGGGCGACAGGCCTTAAAATCTAATTCTTTCAATTTTCTTCGAACAGTGCGCTCAGAAGCATTTACGCTAGCATCCTGGAGTTGTGATTTTATTACCTTTGTGGTAGCAAATCTGTTTTCTACACAAATTTTCTTCAAACATCTCTCTGACCGTGGAGTGAAAATTGGTTTTCTACCGCATCTTTTCTTTCTTTTCGGGCTTAATTTCTTCCCTGACTCAATTTTCTTTTTTATGCGTCGTACACTAGCTTCAGAAACCTCCAATCTTCGTGATATTTCTCGGTTTGTAAATGTTTTCGCAATCACAAGGGCCTTCACTTCAGCTTTTTTACGTGGTGAAAGATCGCTTTTTCTACCCATAATGAAAATAGTCCAATTACTTTTTTAAAACTTTGCATACAAAATAAACTAATATCTGAGTAGTATAAAACTGTTAAACAAACAATCACAGTCCATAAAGCCACAGAAACACGTCCTTACCTGACTCGATTCCGATCGCGACTGATACAGGTTTGTACTTATTTACGTTCATGTATCACTTTGTCAACACAGTGTTACCATATGTTAAAAAATAAATACAAATGTGTAGTCTACAACAATTCTTTTAAATAAAAATCAATAATATTGTAGTTTAAATATACCATTTTTGCATAAAAACTCTTAAGAAACATAAAATTACTAAAAAAAAATACAGTGCGTCTAATAATTTGGCCAGGGACTGTAAATCTTAAGGTTTCGTCTAAATCATTATCACAGCAAAGAAACAGGAAAACCGAAATAATCAATTTCTCCGTTGTCCTGGGAGAGTGGGTTCTTTACATGCGTAATAAAAACTATTTGAATGCTTCAAACACTTTCTTAATATAAATAAAGACATACAGGATAAAATAAATTATAATTTGTGAGGTTATTATTCATTCAATTACAATAGTTTACGGTCTTAAATGTAAGCAATCGGGTTTTTTTGGTCAAATTGAATATAATTCTGTGACAGAAAATTTAAGGGCTACTAAAGAAAATCTATTACAGTTTTGTAATGAAAGAACCTAAATAGGTTTAATATCAATGCCAACTGAATGTGATAAAAGTAGTGTTTACCAGTATTATTATAGTGCAAGTCGGACTTGCGCAATTGAGTTTTCTACAAAGTTTTTTTCCGATCTCTACTGAAAACTAGAATTTTTTTTTATATAGCAGATAAATTACACAGGGGAACAGCTGTTTTGGTGTCGAGGTTTTTTGAGCTGATTCTATATCAATTTGATGTCCTGAATTCAAATAACGTATTCATTTGTACCTAGGAGCTCAAATTTTTAAGATATACAATTTTAGAGAAATATAAGTTACATTATTGTAACTCAAATCCGTAAGTGTAGTAAACAAAAGTAGATACGAAATTTTTATTTTAGTTATACAAAATACAATATTATGTCGTACTTACAAACAAAAAAAAAACATTGAAGAAATGAAATAGTCACTAAACACTTGGAAAGCTTCTTTTCCGCGACATTCTTGAATGTTTTTTTAAACAGTCCCTTTTTAAACTCCAGCAGTAATCTGCCATCATGTGCATATCCCATCTTCCTTGGTAGCGGTCCTCCATAACTTTAATATCTTGGTGAAATCTTTCACCTTATTCCTCACTCATGTCTCCTAAATTTTCTGGAAAACGGTCTAAGTGGCTGTGTAAATAGTGTATTTTAATACTCATATTGCACCCTAAGGATTTGAAACTATTAAGCATCTTGTTAACCATTTCAACATAGTTTTGAGCTTTATGTTTGCCTAGAAAATTTTCTACAACTGCAACAAATGATGTCCAAGCTTCTCGTTCAACTTGATTCATTGAATTTATGAAGGCAGGATCCTTAATTAATTGTCTTATTTGTGGGCCGTCAAATATCCCTGCTTTGAGTTTTTCTGTGCTCAACTGATGCATTTTTATCCCTATATCTGCAAAACAAGACCCATTCTTATCAAGAGCCTTTACAAATTGCTTCATTAAGCCCAACTTTGTATGTAACGGAGGAAGTATGATTTTTTCTCTTTCAACCAAAGCGTCGTTAATGACATTCTTTTCCCCAACGTCCATGTTTTCTCTCTGAGGCCAATCTTTTCTAACCCAGTGGTGTGTTTTTGTCCCCACTATCCCAGAGGCACAAGAAACACGGATATTTCGTGTAACCACTTTGCTCCCCAAGAAGAAAGTTTACCATTTTTAAGTCTACACAAATCATCCATTAATGTTCGTAATACTTTATCTTCTGCAAGACCAAAGCTATGGTATTATATTCTTTTTTCAGTTTCGTTGAGTGAGCTAGTGGTATTGAACCATATTTATTCCCATTATGTAGAAGGACACATTTTAAACTTCGCTTTGAACTGTCAATAAATAGGCGCCAATCATCTGGAATATATTCAGAAAGTCCCATTTCTTTCATGAGTCCCCTAATTTCATGACAAAATACAAGATTGTCTTCTTGAGAAAAGAATGGTAGCAAATCTTTTTCTCTTGTACGGTAAAAGGTAATTTTGGTTCCTTGTTCCAGTAAATTTTTGTCGTTCAACCTAGAAGCCAGTACTTCAGAAGCTTTTTTCGATAAATTGAGATCCCTGGTGAGATCATTTAATTCATTTTGATTGAAGCGTTGAGGAACTGATGACGTCCCCTCATAGTCACTGTTAGTTTCATTAGCATCAGAACTTTTATTAGCATCAGAAGAGCGATCAGAGGGAAAATATTCGTCATCAGAGATATGTGGTAGCTGATGAAATGTTGGAATCGGTATTTCATCTGAGTGCGGGATAGGGCGTATTGCCGAGTCTAAATTGGGATAAGTCCACTTACTGCGGTTATTTCGATTGATTCCATTAGTATTTACTAAACAGAAATAACAATCATTGAAGTGGTTTTTTTGGTTCTCTCCAAACCATTGGTACGCCGAATTTTAGACATTTTCTTTTCCCGGTAGTCCACTGCCGTAAATGCTCTGTACAAGTTTTACATACGAGATGCGGGGCCCACGTTTTGTCCTGATCCCCAAGCTTAACTCCAGAGTATCCAAGATACGCTCGCTTTACAAAGTCAGTAATAATTGGTCTGTTTTGTTGAAACATGTATTCTCCGCATATATAGCAAAACACATCAGGTTGATTTACACAACTTCTTCTTAAACTGGAACCTGAACTCATTTTAATTCTGTTCAATAACACAAAAACACTCTTTTCTTAACATAAAATAACACGCCGAATTCGATCTACTCTCATTAGTAAGAACGCACAAACTGACGAGACTTACCCGAGTTAGGTGATTAAAAGGGTCAGTTCAGGTACCTGATAGGCAATGGTTCCACTATTTATAGATTTACCTGGAATTTACTCAATTACAGACTGACAATAAAACCATTGTACCTACATTAATGAATATATAATAATTTTAGAACTCTCATAAATGAATATATACTGAATAAAAACCACATTGGTAGATAAGTTGATGTATCTAAAAAAGTAGAGCTGATAGAGAAAAACGGATTGCATGTATAGATTTAGCGTCCCAAATATAGTTAAAATCAGCTCTAAAATCCCAGGCACCAAAACAAAAATATTTTTTTTGTTGCCCTGTATTATTAAAGGTAATGCACTCGTGATAATTTTCATTCAATCTACACCCTGTGGAGAATATTCCAGGATTTTTTCAAAAATTTTTGATCGATACTTTTCGAGATAAGGGAGGGCAGCGATTATTCGCAATTTTTTTAAAAATAATACAAAGAAAAGTGTGCGCAAGTATTACATTATATATAATTTGAACTTGTGTTTTTACAAGCTTTTATTTACACCCCACTCGATGACCTGGTAAATCCAAATTTTTTTCACTTTTTTATTTACCCCCTAACTAACCGCTTAAGTCAAAATTTAACTTTCAAAAATTACACGATTCTGATGATTAATGTCAGATTTCAAGTTTCTATATCAAACAGTTTCGGAGAAAATTGAATTGACAGACGGACATCTAAGTGATCTTATAAGTGTTGCGTACGGAACACTAAAAAAACGCCATTGTTATTTAATCTCATGGATTGTTATGGTCAAAATTTGGCCTCGAGAATATTTTGACTTTCTTTTTATTTTCATAGTCTTTGATAAAAGTAAATGATCATAAAATTAAAATATAGATTAGATTAAAATGCTCTTAGATTATAAATTGTTGTACTTTATTTTTCATTTCATACTCATACTCGTTGTCCTTGTTATTGTTTATTTACGTCAAGGTGACATAACCTTGTAATTTTCTCATAATATTATCCAAATTTTACCAGTGTCATGTAAGGAACTAGTATATGGTTTCTATAGTGCTTTTCCAGTGGGGATGAATCGAAATACTTCATTTATAGATTTACAATTGAATCCTGATTTGGTAAATAAACAGAATGGACCATAAACATAGAGGATGGACTGAGGGTTCCGTATCTCATTGTGAAGTAAATATGGACGCAAAAGTGTGAGAGAGACAAAGCGAATGAGTGGCCAGTAGCTGTTAGCTTTTTTCGAATGCCGCTAAGCTACGGCGCTCTTAAAAATAATAATTCTAAGTGTTCTATTTGAACTAAAATCGGGTATGGGGCTTTTCTCGCTTTGAATTCCGTCTCGGGGTACAGAAAAGAGACAGGTATTGGCCGCACAATCGTTTTGTCTCTTTCTAGAGAGTGGTCAATTTTATGAAGTTAATGCTCAGTCCATCATCTATGTCTATGGAATGGACATTTTGAAGGTGAGACGTCACATGTCTTGAAGTTTTAAAATGCAGCGTTGCCAAAGATGATCCAACGCCAGGTTGCTTATTATTTTATGCCAGCGAATAATACGCTTTATTTTTTCTCGCATTCTTACAAATGTACTGATATAGAGTGGAGATAAATCCTCGAGTTGGTAGAGTTGATTTTTCCCACTTCATGTTCGACGCGAACCAGTGTTCGAATCTTTAATTTTTGAATTATTTGCAAACTGCACATTTTGTCCCCGGACGAGGAAGTAAAAATCCAGAGTGGGACAATCCTATATAAAGCAGAATCACGATACTTCCAGTGTAGTAATTCAGTATTTTCAAAAAGTTTTACGAAAAACGGGCGTTGTGCCGATTGTTGGAAAACTGAAAGTCCCGGTGCGGTACTGTGGAAAATTTTTGGTTCAGATACCAGCTATTTTTGGCCGATATTTTTATTACCGGAAAGTGCAGAAGAGCATTTTAAAGACTGGAGGTGAGTAGCCATTATACGTGATTGCTAATCTTTTTGTATGGT
>CM032454.1:3020791-3073291 GCA_019049505.1 Pachyrhynchus sulphureomaculatus
GGGTGAAATCGGAAGTGAAAAAAAAATTTTTTTACTAGATCATCGAGTGTGGTGTCAAATGAAAGCTTGTGAAAACACGAGTAAAAATATATATATAATGTAATATTTGCGCACACTTTTCTTCGTATTACTTTTAAAAAATCTTGAAAAATCGCTGTCCCCTATCTTATCTCGAAAAGTACTGACCAAAAAATTTTGAAAAAATCCTGGAATATTCTCCACGGGGTATAGATTGAACGAAAATTATCATTACCTTTAATAATCTATCTGGTATAGAAAAAAAAACAAAATTTCAAGGTCACCAGTTTTCAGTAAAGATTGGAAACAAACTTTGTTGAAAACTCATTTGGGGTGTGTTTTGTGAAGTCACTGATCATTTTATACCACCCTAACAAAATTTTTTTATTTTAAAAGCAATCAACGTACGGAACACTAATTGTGCAAGTTCAACTTGCACTTGACCGGTTATTTTATATTGACCTTAGTTATCAACATCGCTTTCAGAACTGGTACCTGTAAGTGATTTTTTTCAGACGTCCACAATTTATTCATAAGAGAAAAGACTCTTTCTACTGGAGCATTTGTACCAGGTAGACATAAAATATATTCAATTAAAATACAAAAATTTTCATGTTGTAGATTGTTGGTGCGAAAGTGTTTGAATATTTCCACCCAACGAGTTTCTGTGGAGACTTTTAAATTATCCCATTCGGTAATTTTTTGGGAAGTGACGTAGCTTGAAATTAATGTAAATTCGTCAAATACTTCTGTATCTTTGTTACAGGAAAATATCCCTTTTCAATCAATACATCCAGCGCTTTTTGAATATCTTCCCATGCAGGTACTTTTCTTAAATCTGCCCAATGAAATATCTCCATTTCTTTAGTAAGAAAGCAAGTCCACTGTTCCAGATATTCACGGCTTGTTTTATAAAATTCTGTGGCCGTATTTTTCACAAACTCTTCATCAATATTAGTGCCATTATCTTTTAATTTCACAATTAAACTACGAACAGTAAATGGAAGAAACTGGTTGATCTGTTCCTGAGCCAAATTGTCTTTGAGATGATTGATTTCTTTTGCAGCCTCAATTGCCGACACAGTCTCACCTTCAACCTTCAATACAGCTTGGTGAAAACTTGCTGACTGAGCGTGTAAAAAATGAAGCCATACTTCTGATATGGGATCATCAAAAAAGTTTTTTAACAATTTGGGACATTTTTCAATGGTCAAAAAATAGTCTTTTAACGGCTGGTACATTTTTAAAACTCTCTCCGAGGCAGGCATAAGCGCAGGCCACCTGGTTTTACTGTAGCCGAGCATTTGGTGATGTTCTATTTCAGCTTCAGCGCAAAACTCCTTTAGAGCTTCAACTCGAACCGTGTAGATATAAAAAAATGAATATATTTTTACGATAATGCTTTCGTAATCTAAAGGTAGACCATCTGCAGCAGATTTTATTGCATTGTGAATTATATGGGCTCCACATCCAATACCTATCAACTGTTTTTTCAGAGATGATTGTAATTTTGCTAATACATTATTAGTTCCTCGCCTAGCTACACCCCCAAAATTGACATTAGCATTGTCGCCACAAAATGCCATGACTTTATTTGACAAATTATTATCTGTCAATACTTGGTGTAAATAGTCGACTATGATATCAGAAGTTTCACCTGGTTGCTCTTGGAGGTCTAAAATTTTTACTTGCACACCTTCATAAGGTTGAAAAAAGCGCACTACACAAGGATATATTTTCGTGTTACCGTGGTTTGAAGCGTCGTTTAAAATTGTAATACAATTGGACTTATTGAGATCATCTTTTAAATTATCGATCGCTGTATGCGCCAAAACATTTACTATAATAGCTTCTGTTTTTGTACGCGCACATGTGAATTTTGGATCAAAACATGATTGGATTAATTTCGACACACAATCATTGGAGCGAAAACTGTGGTTTTCTTGTATAGTGTGATAAGCCCAGACGCCTTCTGCAGCAGCAATATCCAAATCCTTTGAAGTTGGCGCGTTTGAATTCTTGAAAAAGTTCAACACTGAAGAACTGGAAGCAGCGGCACGGTCGGCATTTTTTTTTGTTTTTCAGACTTCAAATGCTGTTCAATATCACCAGCACCACTATGGGAAACACTAAACTCTGTACGACACTTTTCGCATCTGACGTCTGAGGAAGTATTAATTTGCTTAATAAATGGGTATTTTGCTTGTAAGTTGACATTAAATGAACACTTGCGTTTCGGCATAACTATAGGTAAAATTCCAAAACAACAGAAAACTTCAAATTAGTTACCAGTTTACCACTAAACTACTCGTACTTCACGAACATTACGCAAAAACAAAACAATAGCGACAAGTTTGTGTGCATGCGCGTGATTAGCCTAATAACCAAATAAATGCTCCCTCTTCTCCCCGCGTTACTAGGTAACCGACAGTGCGCGCGGGCGGGGAATCGCCAATCGTCGACGTCGCGACGGTCTGTGATTCCCCACCCGCGCGTGTCTCACGAGCATCGTAATTTAAAATTTTTGCGCGGTTTCGGAAAACGGGACTATTTACCGTCCCGGCGCTTTGTTTGGGGACAACGGGACAGGTGACCGAGAAAAGGGACAGTCCCGTTCAAAACGGGACGTATGGTCATTTTAGGTATATCATACCATTGAATTAACAACCCGGTCGATTCACTGAAAAAAATGATTTGACATTTCTTCGGTCACTTTAACAAATTGTTTAGTGTAGGACTGTTTTTGAGTTGATCAAAAGTAAAAAATTTACCACCGTTATTATTTTCAAATCTCAAATTAGAAACTAATAATTTTTTTAATTAAGAAGAGAGGTGAGATATAGTTTACAATATATCATATCATTAAGAGTAATTTAACTATAGTTACATACATCACCGTTTACTGGGTGACATATGTTTGTTATAACTGTCATAAACTAAACCCCGAAAACCCCTTTATTACCTCTAAACCGGTCTGCAATTTTTCGAATCAGACATTTTTTACATCCCATAAATTTTATGACCACTGTTGCTTGGTGATTTATGCCCAAGTAACCCTAAAGTTACTTTTGTAAAAAATAAAAAATGCAATTTATATTCTATATGAAGTTTGCTTCATGCATGTTTAGCTCTTGTAAAATGTACGTATCCCTCTGTATATATGGCATGTTTTCAAAATGAGACTCTTACACCAATAAAGGTCTCGAATATCCTTTTTTTACGTCTTTGTCGCCTTATTGAACTTTACAACTTAATATGGGATCTTGCGTAGGTCCTTTTTAATATTGGGAGAAGATTTAATATATTTGGCCTTTTGTGACCTTTCAAATACTTGGCCTACGGTTATATGTTCCCTAAATCTCATTCCATATAAGCTTGTATTTTTAAAATATGATTGAATTTTTGTTGTTTTTTAATCATGAAACAAAAAATTTGAGGCGGCAAAAGAACTTTAATCCAGAGCGAAAGACTCGTCATCACACCAAAACCGGCCCATATGTGCAAACCAAAAGTAGTTCCTTTCCAGTATGGTATAATGTAGATATTGTAAGAAATTTGAAACGTAAGAATAATCTTTTTAGGAAGTATAAAAAAACAAACAATGTAAAGTACTATGAAAAATACAGAGCGTTGGAGCGGAGACCTGTCAGATGATTAAGACCGCATATAGTTCATATATAAGAGGCATAGAGGAAAGTATTAAAGTCGATCCCAAAGCTTTCTGGAGGTATGCTCAGCAGAAGAGGAAAAGTTGTGCAATTCCAGGTGTAATGACATACCAAAATGCTGATTTTAATAACCCTAAGGACATTGTTAGGGCTTTTGCCAATCATTTCTGGAGTGTTTATAATACTGCGACTGATGTCACCAGTAGTTCTCACTCTGTGAATCAAGGGCATATTGAAATTGTCGCGCCGAGTTTTGCTCCGAATGACGTTGAGACGGTGTCAAGGCCACTTAAACCAAAGATGTCCAGTGGTCCAGACTCTGTGCCAAGCTTTTTTTATTAGAGTTACTATAGATGTTTTGGCTGCTCCACAATTTTTAACCTTTCAGTATCTAGCTAAAGATATCCTGTGAGGTGGAAAACGGCTAAAATATGACCAGTTTATAAGTGTGACAACAGAGCAGAAGTGGAAAACTACAGGCCGGTCTCACTTATCTGTGGTTTTTCGAAGATTTTTGAAATGCTTTTGCATGGGCACATTGTGGCCAGAGTGGAACTATTTTTATCGGTGCGTCAGCACGGTATTATGAGGGGTCGGTCGATGGCCACCAACTTGTCCTTCGTTACACATTTTACTTCTAAGGTGCTTAATTTGGGAGGTCAGGTTGATGTGGTGTTTACTGACTTCTCGAAGGCGTTTAACAGGATAGATCATGGTTTGCTTCTGGGAAAGATGGTTGATTTTGGCTTCACGACGAATTTTGTTAGTTTCTTCATTACATACCTGGTGGAAAGATTCCAGTATGTTCAGTATAATGGTTTTAGGTAGCATTCGTTTCGTGCAGAGTCTGGTGTTCCACAGGGGTCAAACTTGGGACCGCTATTGTTCCTTATGTTCATAAATGACATTTAAGAGGTCATTGATGTGGAATACCAGATGTTTGCGGATGACCTGAAATTGTATGTGTCAGTTCTGGTGGCGACTGTGAACGACTGCAGAGTAGTGTTAAGGCAGTGCAGGCGTGGTGTGACAGCAATGGGATATTGCTAGATGCAAACAAATGTTCTGTAATGACAGTGAGCCGTAAAGTATCTCCAGTGAACTATAATTACAGTATAGTTAATATAGAGTTGCAGAGAGTGGAGACAGCCAAAGACCTGGGCATTGTTCTGGACTCTAGGTTGACCTTCAATCAGCACTTTGGCAAGGTGGTTTCAGAAGCGATAAAAATGATGGGGTTCATAATTAGAAATGGTGGGTATTTTCAGAATATTGAAACCTTTTCAACATTATTCAATAGATTGGTCAGAAGTAGGCTTGAGTATGGGTTTATTATCTGGGCATCATTGTATAATAGGTGGGTGTTGGTTTTGGAAAGGTTTCAGAGGAGGTTTTTAAAGTTTTTGGCTAGGAAAGTTGATGGAGTGTATCCACCGGTAGGTATAGAGAATGATATTTTGTTAGAGAGATTTACTTATATGACCTTAGAGAAACGTAGAAATATGGATGTGGTGATGTTTCTGTATAAACTTGTAAATGGTGGGATACAATGTCCACTGTTGCTGAAGGAACTGAATTTTGTTGTGCCCAGACTAGCTCATCGGACTGGAAACTCCTTCTATCTTCCTACTGCTCACACAAATATATTATATACTTCTCCCGTTTATGAGATATGCGCTGCTTATAATAAGGTATCTAGAGCATGTGATCTCTCCATGTCTCAGAGGGAATTATTCTGTATCTGTCTAAATTTATTTTAATAGCTGTAAGCATATGTGAAATTGTAGTTTGTTTATTGTTTGTATAATTAAGCATTTTGTGATATGTATTAGTATTGTTTAATGATTGTATGATCGGCCCTATTAATTAATTATTTTGTTGGGCTTGTAACAGTGAATAAATAAATAAATAATTAAAGGATTTTTTTTATGAGTGAATGTCCAGACATAAGTATGTCGGGTTCCGCTACGTAAACATTTTTGAAAAAAACATCACACCCCAACATTAATTTTTTTCCAGGTCTTTATTAAGTTGTATGACTTTCTGCTGGGTATTTGTATAAATAGCCGATGTTCGACCGTTGAAAGTCACTGTCGTTTTACAGCATTGAAGATATTCTTTGGCCATTGCCAAAACTCTGCATGTTATTTTCTGCAATTGCAGAGGTGATAGGGATATAGTTTACAGAATATAATCTCTTCTCAAACTTATAAAATTTCTTTTTATACTCTATTTCAATCAATAATCACTTAGCATCTTCTAAAATATCTTAAAGGATTTAACATTATTATCGATCACCAATATGGCTTTCATAAACATAGATCAACAGGAGATCTTCTGACTTATGTGATACATGTTTGGAACAATGCAATTGAACACTTTGGAGAATCTCAAGCGACTTCTCTTGACATGTCCAAGGCATTCGACCGTGTTTGGCACGATGGACTGTTGGTTAAGCTACGCTCTTGTCGTATGTCTGAAAGTTTCTGTTTGTGGTTCTCATGTTTCCCCAGAGAGCATTCTTTACGAGTGGCGGTCGACGGATTTCTTTCTGACACTTTCACGATCAACGCCGGTGTGCCCCAAGGCTTCATACTGTCTATTACTCTTTTTCTCATTTACATTAACGATCTGCTGGAAAAGATCGGGAATCCAATCTACAGCTTTGCAGATGACAGTACGCTTATCTCTTCATTCACTTTGAACGCTCGGACAGCAGGAGGTCGTTCAACTAAACAAAGACCTGAAAGAAATTTTATTTTGAGGTGACAGTAACCAAGTGGAATTTAACGCTACAAATGCCCAGGGGGCAGTGTTTTTCTAAAAAAGGTAACGTTGCTGAACCCGATATAGTTATGTCGGGGCACTCCATTTCCCTAGCATCGTCACTTAATTTGTTGGGTGTCAATTTGGGAGCAAATATGTCCTGGCATGAACATGTTGCAGGCATAGCAAGGAGAGCTTCTCAAAAGTTGGGAATATTATTTCGAACCAGAAAGCTTTACACTCCACAACAACTGTTAATTGTTTACAAAGCTCAAATTCGACCAACTATGGAATACTGCTCCCATGTTTGGGGCTCCGCTCCCAAACGTACACTGCATCTGTTGAATTCTGTTCAGAGAAGAGCTATTCGTCTGATTGGAGACCCGGAACTGACCAGCGGTCTTGATTCGCTGGAACATCGAAGAACGGTTGGCGACTTGAGTCTCTTCTACAAGTATTTTCATGGAAAGTGTTCGAAGGATGTAGCCCGCTTAATTCCTCCCAGAGCGGTGCATGTTAGAAATACACGTCGCGCTAATACTTCACATCCGTATGAGGTTCAGCTTGTTAGTCCGCGTACAACGCGTTTCAAGCAGTCTTTTATATGGAGAACATCATCCTTTTGGAATAATTTGCCAAGGCTGTGTTTCCCACCGAGTACAATTTACAGCAATTCAAGAACAACGTAAATCACTTTTTCCGCACATATGCCGCTCCTGGAGCGCTTTAGGGACTTCCCTACAGCACGTACGCTAGACCCATAAAAAATATATTTGAAAGTGATAGCAGTAAATCATCTAGAATTATGCAAATTAGCATCAAGCAGTAGTAAGGGTCCGAGAGTTTTATTTACATTTTACCTGTAATGCAGCTGTTCAACAACGTTATTGGAATACCATCTGGCATCGGTCTAATATTCGCAATCTCTTATGTTTGAATGCAATAGGAAAACCGCCCCTGAAAAATACCTGGAAATAGATAGCACGCCTCTATTATAGGACCGCCGATCAGTCCACTGGCATTTTTATTATTATCAGTTTCAAATAAATAGAGTATAGAATATAATTTAAAGTTTAAATTCGGCTGTAGAAAATAAATAAAAAGTTACTAATTGGGGGAGAAAGTAAAACTTTTTAGAAAAAAGATATGAAATTTAAGTATTGTGCACTTCGGCGGAACGTAATCAAAATAAGTATACCGGAAAAGGACGGATTAGATTCCATTTATATCTTTAACTTGCAAGCGGGTTATCCAATATCGCTTTAGAAAGAGTTTACCATCCGTGAAGTAATAAAAAGTAGAGAAACTTATCGACGACGATTGTCCGTAAAAATTTCTGTCAAAAAGTACGGGAGCGAAAATATTTTTTTTTTCGTTGTATTAGTTAGTTTATACTTCATTTTATTTTTATTAGTAGTTGTTCCAAAACGAGATGAGAATACATATAATAACATGGTAACTTAACATATATTTTACGAATTTAAACTGAATTGTGATATTACGACTCTTAGGTGTTTAATTTTACCAGCTTTTATTTAATTTATGTTCGAGGGTGGATTTAAAAATCATGTAAAAAAACCGGTCAAGTGAAAGTTGAACTTGCGCAATTAGTGTTCCGTACGTTGATTGCTTTTAAAATAAAAAATTTTGTTACAGAAGTATAAAATGATCAGTGACTTCACAAAACACACCCCAAATAAGTTTTCAACAAAGTTTGTTTCCAATCTTTACTGAAAACTGATGATTTGTTTTTTTTTTTATATCATACAAATTATTAAAGTTAATGCTGTCGTGATAATTTTCGTTCAATCTACACCCCGTGGAGAATATTCCAGAATTTTGTCAAAATTTTTTGATAGGTACTTTTCGAGATAAGGCGGGGGGGACAGCGATTTTTTAACAATAATACAAAGAAAAGTGCGCGCAAGTATTACATTATATATATATATATATATATATATATATATATATATATATATATATATATATATATACTCGTATATATATATAATAATTTATTGATCATAAAGAATACATAGTATTAACAGACACGTCAAAAGATTTAAAAACTAAAAGTGTAGATCACAAAATACTGTACATCTAAATGTTAAGGATCGATACAAACAAATAGAAACTCCACACATATCACACAACTTAAAAGGTTTGGTCTATATCTATAGTTAAATGTAGTGCTTAAAATTCTCTCTATTCCTAGTCAGTGTATAAAATTTACTGAAATTATAAATAGCGGCATTGATTATAATTTTATTTAAACTACTTTTAAATCGACCGCGCTGTTGCAATCTCATCTCTCGAGGCAAAGCATTAAATAATTTAATCTCTTCCATGTTTGTTCTGGCCAATCTAGTTACGGGCAAGAGCAGATTGTCTCGACTCCTGGTACCATGTGCATGAATATGCGATAATGTACAATACCTAGCAACATTCTTTCTGACATATATGAGTTTTTGGTAAATAATCAAACCATATAGAGTCATTCTTTTTAGTGACTTAAAATAAGGTCGACTGGATTCATCCTGTTTTAAGTTTGCAATGCATCTTATAGCAGGATTTTTGCACTCTAAAAACTTTTTCGAGGTGAGTGCTTGCCGCAGAACTCCATACTAGGATTCCATAACGCAATATTGAATCAAAAAGAGAGTGGTAAGTTGTAAGTGCAGCTGCTTCGTTTATTGTATTTTTAATTCGTCTTATAGCATATATTGCTTTGTTTAGTTTGTTGCATATATTATTTACATGATCGGTATATAAAAGGTTGGTGTCCAGAATAACCCCTAGGAATTTTATTTTGTTTTTTACATCAGTGCTAATAGTTTTTGCTTCAAATATTATGGACTCGGTCTTTGTGTCATTTAAGACTAGTTGATTTGAGAGAAACCATAGTTTAGCTTGATCCGTCATTGCCTCAAGCAACTGAGCCGGATCCTCACCTCCCTCGAAGGACACTCCAAATGTTGCATCATCCACATAAATAGTGCTCTCGATATTTTGGATATTTTTTCCAAAAATTTCAAATGCCTGTGGAAGATCATTCACGTAAAGGAGGAAGAGTAGGGGACCCAGCACAGACCCCTGAGGTACACCGACCTCTGCAAGCATCGGAGCACTCATGCTGTTACCATTACAGCAGACAACTTGATATCTCCCTTCAAGATGTGACTGCAAGAGCTTAAAGGCCACACCCCTAATTCCATAGAAATATGCTTTGTCTAACAGAAATTTACGGTTTACACAGTCGAAAGCTGCAGTTAAATCTGCAAATAACCCTATAAATTTATTTCTTTTTTCAAAAGCATCTCTTATACATTTTACAAGAGTTAAAATAGCATCTGAAGTTGTTACATTTTTTCTAAAACCAAATTGTCTTGGGATGATTATACAATGTTTATCCAGAAAGGCAACAAACTGCTCAAATACGACACTCTTCAAAACTTTTGAAAATACGGGTATTATTGATATTTGCCTAAAGTTGTGGGGAAGGCTCGGTTCACCTTTTTTATAGAGTGGAATGATTTTTGCTAATTTCATGTGAGATGGAAACGTTCCTTCCTCCAAACAGGCATTCACAATATCTACCATTGGTGGAATCACAAATTCAGATGCTCTCTTCATGCTAAAAACACTCACTCCAGAGATATCTTCTGTCTTCTTATTTTTAAGTTTACTTATTATACGTTTTATGTCGTAGAAATCAATTGGTTTAAAGAACATAGAGTCTGCTTGTTTTAATTTTTTATCTAGATATGAATTTATATTTATGCTTGATTTTGAAAGATTTTGGGTGAGTGACTTTGCATGAGTTATATAAAAACTATTCAACTCATTTGCAGATATGTTTTCCGGGGTAATTTTCGATTTATTTTTTTCTCCCAGTTTCAGTATTTATTATATCCCAAACAGTTTTACTGTAATTATCTGTTTTCTCTAGCCTATTTTTATAATATTGTTTTTTTGAAATTGATATATATATATATATATATATATATATATATATATATATATATTTTATTTGTGTTTTCACAAGCTTGCATTTGACACCACACTCGATGAACTAGTAAAAATTTTTTTTTTTTCACTTCCGATTTCACTCCCCAAAACTAGCCCCTTAAGTCAAAATTTAACTTTCAAAACTACATGGCTCTGATGAGGCCATCATTTCCAATATTATTACCAAATTTCAACTTTCTATGTCAAATAGTTTCGGAGAAAATCGGGTGTGGCAGACAGACACCGAAGTCATCTTATAACTGTTCCGTACGGAACACTAAAAAACAAGGTAAATAAGATTTTTTTCGAGAACAAAAAATATATTTTTCAACATAATCTCCATTAAACTTTTAGCCCATCGAGATTCTAATTTTTTTATTCTTCTCTTAAAAAAACTTGTTTCGAACTATACATAATACTCGTTTACAGCACAGATAACTCATCATTTAATGAAAATTTCTTCCTCTTAAGTCGATTTCTGGGGTTAGGAAACAAAAAAAAAATCTCTTTGGGCTAAATATGGGGAATAGGATGGGTGGGGAACTATTTCGAAGCCCAGCTGGTACACTTTTGCCAGTGCAACGGCCAGTGTGTGAGCAGACGCATTATTGTGGTGTTTTTTGGGCTAATCCTGATCGCTTCTGGTTTAACTCACTATGCAAACGCTGCAATAATGTTGCGTAATAGTGATTTTCTGTGAATGTGAATAACGAAAATTTTGATTTTGACATCCCATAGTTACATTAAATATTAAATTTTTAATTCGTTGTTAATTTTTTCTCAATTTCACAATGCAAAATTGTTTCCATCTCCTTCAATTTCTAAAAATTGCCTGATGTTTGTATGTTGTTCTGTTTGTAGAATATAATGTTCTCCGTATATCGTAATCGAAGCTTAGAAACACATGACCGTGTGTTTAACAAAGAAGAACGGTGACCCTCGTTTCTTTGTTTTTTTTAACCTCCTCTAGGTTAATTAGCCGACCATGTCCTCTTGAGCAGATTCTTAGATATAACTAGTTTCCGTGAGAACAAGGATTTCTGAACTTAAATACGACCAACACGTGTCCATCCAATGTTCTAGAAACTGCCGGAAAATCACAAATTAGGAATCATTCCTTACTGTGCTTGGTTTTCCGATAATGCCTCCCACCCCAACTAGACGCAGAGTTTTACCCCACAATTTAGCCAGAAATAGTTGCATGTCAATGGACGAACCGTATCGCTAAACTTTCCTAGGATTTATTTAATCGCGTACACTATATACACTATCTTTGATTTCTTATTTTGTTTTTTTAGTGTTCCGAACGGAACACTTATAAGATCACTTCGGTGTCTCTCTGTCTGTCTGTCTATCACGCCCGATTTTCTCCGAAACTGTTTATCATAGAAAGTTGAAATTTGGTAATAATATAATAATTGATGGCCTCATCAGAGCCATGTAGTTTTGAAAGTTAAATTTTGATTTAAGGGGTTAGTTTTGGGGGAAGAAATCGGAAGTGAAAAAAAAAAATTTATTTCTGGGTCATCGAGTGTGGTGTCAAATGAAAAGTTGTGAAAACAAGAGTAAAATATATATATATATATATATATATATATATATATATATATATATATATATATATATATATATTAGAGTGACCGGATCTCATAAAGGGGGAAAAAAAATGTCGGAATCTTGTTCGTCTGGACACCACAAAACGATTCCCCTTTCCAGATATTGAGATAGCCGAAATTTGAGCTCCAGAACGGTAAATAATAGAAACACGCTTAATATCTCAAAAGAAAGCTAATGTTGTTCTTCAAAATTTATATTCTATACATAATTGTTGTTATTTTAAGTCAAACCGAGTTACAACAGCCTTTAGCCCCAAAAACGTGACCTGGTACCACTAGGAGCATACTTCGTATATTTTGTTATTAAGTGATAAATTTTGCTTTTTTTTTTGGTATATTTTTGAGTTTAAAGTAGAAATATAATAAAAAAAACAAGTAATACTGATAAGTCTAATGACATTTTTTATTTTAAAATATAAAAATTAGGTACATATAAAAAAATACATACAAAACATACACAGAAAAGATACAGACGTAGTACCTACATGAGTTGATAATTTTACATAGTTATTTAATCTACTCTAGAGCTTTTGTTAAAGTAGTTTTTGAAACGTCAGGATATAATGTTCGGCATTTACTTACAACTTGCAGGACATATTGCTTTTCATCTTCATCTTTTGTCAGAAGGTCGTTAAAGTCAGTTATTAATTTAACACCACGCTCAGCCATATCATTAACTACTTTTAATGTTTTGACAATTTTCAATCCTTCTTGGAAGTCATTATTTTGAGGCCAGGTGTTTGGATGTTGTCTTAGGAAATCTGTTTTTTATTAAATTGGTCAAAGAATGTAATCGTTTCTTTGGTAAGTAAATTTATCAATCCTCCATCAACTACCTCTTTTAAGTTTTCTTTCCTAACTTTTGGATTTACAACCCTAGCGTGCTGTGATGGTTCATCTGTGCTACTGAGCAATTTATTAGCCATTAACAACTTTTCATCGTCTGTAATGGTGGGATCAAAAAACGATAATTCCACCAACTTTGCATTTAAATACCACAAATGGTTCGAAAATTTGGTCAGGGCTATTTCTGCAATGTCGTTGTCACATTCTTCAGACGTCAACAGACTATGCAAAATACCTAAATCTTGCTTTGGTGCAAGATGAGCTTTTGGAGCATTGAACCAAGCTTTACAATAAATTTTAACTAGGAAAACAGAAATGGCACGCACAGAACTTTCTTCTTCTTTAGACATCTTAAATTGACGACGAAAAATGAACATTTTTAAGCAGTAAATAGCCTTTGCCATCCACCTAGCGTGATGAATGGCTCCTGGAGTTCTAAAACCCACAACATTGCGTCTAGTGATCCAACAAATACGAGAACCAACTGCAATAGCTCCTTGTAGTCATCTCTGGGTGGCTCTCAGTTAATTTGGTCTCGAATTCAGCAGTAACATTTGCAATTACTTCTGGAGTTAGCTGCTTTTGTATTAGATTGTCACTGATACCTGTGTCGTATTTTCCTTTGTCTATCTTGGGCCACGCAGTGAGGAATCTCTTGAAAATGTCTGGATGAGGTCCAGTGGTTGATCCCATTTTTGTGTCGAATACGCCTCTTAACAGAATTTCCAAGATATGGTGACGGCAAGCTAGGTATAACAATTCTCTTCCTAACATTTGCTCCAATATGACGCATGCTCCTTTGAGTCTTCCCGTGTTGGATGCTGTAATGTCGAAGCACATCGCCTTGACGGTGTTGAGAAGACCCCATTCATGTAGGTATTCATATACGGCTACGGCTTGCTCCTCTCCAGAGCTGTTTGCTGTTACAGGAACTCCCAGCAGCTGTTCCTTTTCGCCATATGAAATAGCTATAGCTATTCGCTCACATTGTTCATTTTTTAAAACACCCGGTAAAAGTTTATCGTCCCAAAGGACAACCACGGGCTCTTTTTCAGGAATATTTACTTTATCAAAATTTTTTTTATTATATTGTTCTCTGAACATTTGCCTTCTATCTTGTAATAAAGTTTTCGAGACTTTGTACTCAAGAGGGTCAAGGTTTAGTGCTTCTAGAGTAGCTATTAAAATTCTCGTGGCATTTCTGTCGGATACCTTACATCGATCTAATAAAATGGACAATTTCATGTTTAAAATCTCTTTAACGCCCCTTGCAAATGAAACTTTCATCCTCTTGCTCTCAGATGGTCCTGGATCTTCTGCAGCTTCTTCAGGGATGTCCATTTCCTCCAAGCTCTCAAGTTCCTGATAGATGCTGTCCTCTTCAGTGTCTTAAAATATCTTCACTAGATAATTGTTCGATCTAACCAGCTCAAAGGCACTTTAGAAACTAAACTGAATAAATAAAAGGTCGGTTGTACGCTGAAGTAAAATCACCATCCCTAAAATAGAAATTAGATTCACCCTCCTTTTTACCTGTCAAACGGGTCTTTCTTTGGTAAAATAGTTAGGTAATCCCCATATAATAAAAGATTAAATTTGAACAAAAGGCTCTTTATGTTTGAAAATTGAGTTCCAAAATACTTTTTAACAAAAAAATGTTAATTCCGAGACACATTATGTAAAAACCCGTAAAATTCTTAGAATACTCCCAAACTGGCTCCTACTGGTACCAGGTCACGTTTTTGGGGCTAAAGGCTGTTGTACCTCGGTTTGACTTAAAATAACAACAATTATGTATAGAATATAAATTTTGAAGAACAACATTAGCTTTCTTTTGAGATATTAAACGTGTTTCTATTATTTACCGTTCTGGAGTTATGGCTCCATATGTCAGCTTTTTGGCCAAAAATTTGGATTTTTTCAAACTTTGAGCGACGAGCGGCACGGGTTAACGTCTTTTAATCGAGCTCAAATTTCGGCTATCTCAATATCTGGAAAGGGGAATCGTTTTGTGGGGTCCAGACGAACAAAATTCCGACATCGATTTTTTGCGGTCACCCTAATATATATATATATATATATATATATATATATATATATATATATATATATATATATATATATATATATATATGTATATATATATATATATATATATATATATATATATATATATATATATATATATATAATGTAATACTTGCGCGCACTTTTCTCCCGAAAAGTATTTATCAAAAAATTTTGAAAAAATCCTGGATTATTCTCCACGGGGTGTAGATTGAACGAAAATTATCACGAGTGCATTACCTTTAATACTTTATCTGGTATATAAAAAAAACCAAAATTTCAAGGTCATCAATTTTCAGTAAAGATTGGCAACGAACTTTGTTGACAACGCATTTAGGGTATGTTTTGTGAAGTCACTGATCATTTTATACCTCCGTAAGAAAAATTTTTATTTTAAAAGCAATCAACGTATGGAACACTAATTGCGCAAGTGCAACTTGCACTTGAGCGGTTTTTAAATCTTAAAGTTGAATACAAAATTACGCCAAGATTTTTAGCCTCAGCTTTAACAGGTATCCTTTCGTTAGAAATATTAACTTCAACTAGTGAAGTGAGTCTCTTTACAACAATTGGTCTATCGAACAATATTGCGACACATTTGTTGGGATTAAGTTTCAAATAACAACATAAACATAAGAAAAAAATAGTATAGAAAGCAGGTGGTGTATGGAGACTTTTTGGACTGACTGTATTTTTTCTTATAAATTAAATTTACTGTCTTGTAAGATGGAATCATGTAATATTTAAGATGATTCTTTTATTGAACCCTAAATACAATTCGAAATCCAATAATCCATTTTGAAGTTGAGGGTTGTCAGAGAGTCATAACTTTCTCATTTAGAAAAAAAAAATCAATAACTTCTAAATAAAACTGGAAAGTAGATAATGTGGCGTTATATGTTTGTCTCAATTTTTGTCAAAAATACTGGCAGTTAATTTGATTTTCTTGTACAATTTTAGTCGTCCATATAAGATTTGGATAATCGAAGTATTTCCTAAATTTAACCCCGTTTTACCGAGTAATTATTCTCACGTATTTATTATATTTATTTAAAAATAACCGGTCAAGTGCAAGTTGAACTTGCGCAATTAGTGTTCCGTACGTTGATTGCTTTTAAAATAAAAAATTTTGTTACGGAGGTATAAAATGATCAGTAACTTCACAAAACACACCCTAAATGAGTTTTCAACAAAGTTTGTTGATGACCTTGAAATTTTTGTTTTTTATATACCAGATAAATTATTAAAGGTAATGCACTCGTGATAATTTTCGTTCAATCTACACCCGTGGAGAATATTCCAGAATTTATTCAAAATTTTTTGATAATTACTTTTCGAGATAAGGCGGGTGGACAACGATTTTTCACGATTTTTTAAATATAATACAAAGAAAAGTGAGCGCAAGAATTACATTATATACGAGGCTGGTTTGAAAAGTCCGTGCAAAAATAAAAACTACTTATGTGTTGGGGTAAACCTTTTTTATTTTTCTACATAGTCTCCTTTTAGGCTTATACACTTCGTCCATCGATGTTCTAGTTTGTTGATCCCTTCCGAATAATAGGATTTGTCCAAGTCTGCAAAATATCCATTAGTGTCTGCAATCACCTCCTCGTTTGAATAAAATCTTTGTCCCGCCAGCCATTTCTTCAAATTGGGAAACAAATAGTAGTCCGAGGGAGCCAAGTCTGGAGAATAGGGGGGATGTGAAACGAGTTGGAATCCTATTTCCATTAATTTTGCGACCACAACTGCTGAGGTGTGTGCTGGTGCGTTGTCGTGATGGAAAAGGACTTTCTTGTGGGCCAATCGAGGGCGTTTTTCTTGCAGCTCGGTTTTCAAACGGTCCAATAACGATGAATAATATTTACCTGTAATAGTTTTACTCTTTTCCAGATAGTCGATGAGGATTATCCCTTGCGAATCCCAAAAGACAGTCGCCATAACCTTTCCGGCCGAAGGAACGGTCTTCGCCTTTTTTGGTGCAGATTCCCTCTTGGTAACCCATTGTTTAGATTGTTGTTTGGTCTCAGGAGTATAGTAATGTACCCATGTTTCATCCACAGTGACGAAACAACGCTTAAAGTCCTCCGGATTCTTCTGGAACAGCTGCAAACCATCCTTGCAACACTTCACACGATTCCGTTTT
The DNA here is from genome assembly GCA_019049505.1 of Pachyrhynchus sulphureomaculatus. Lineage (NCBI taxonomy): Eukaryota > Metazoa > Arthropoda > Insecta > Coleoptera > Curculionidae > Pachyrhynchus > Pachyrhynchus sulphureomaculatus. The sequence goes on from CM032454.1 coordinate 3,037,930, forward strand.
TGGTCAAGCGTGAGCAATCGCGGCACCCATCTTGCGGATAGCTTTCTCATGTCCAAATGTTTATGCAAAATATTATGTACCCATTCAGTCGAGATGCCCACAGCACTAGCAATCTCACGCACCCTAACTCTTCTGTCATCCATCACCATATCGTGGATTTGATCAATGATTTCTGGAGTCGTAACCTCCACAGGCCGTCCAGAACGTTCAGCGTCACTTGTGCCCATATGGCCAGTCCGAAAATTTTGAAACCACTTATAAACTGTTCTAATCGAAGGTGCAGAGTCACCATAATGTTTATCAAGCTTCTCTTTAGTCTCCTGAGGCATTTTGCCTTTCATAAAGTAATGTTTAATCACCACACGAAATTATTTTTCGTTCATTTCTTGAAAATCACTCGACTTCCTTGATTCACACGAATGCCAAACACAAAGAAATAGACCAATATGGCTGAAACTTGGTGTGCGTTCATTCAAGAGATGCTACTAACTAAACATGACCTCGATACGCGCCGGTGGTGCCATCTCTCGGACTTTGCACGGACTTTTCAAACCAGCCTCGTATATATTTTTTACTCGTGTTTTCACAACCTTTCATTTGACACCACACTTGACCTAGAAAAAAAAAAATTTTTTTCACTTCCGATTTCACCCCCTAAAAAAATTTAACTTTCAAAACTACAGGACTCTGATAAGGCCATCAATTCCTATATTAGAACTTTCTATGACAAATAGTTTCGGAAAAAATCGGGTGTGACAGACAGACAGACAGACGGACAGACAGACAGACAGACACCGAAGTCATCTTATAAGTCTTCCGTACGGAACACTAAAAATATGTTTGGTATTTTATTTGTTTTATAGGGGCTTTGTGCAAAAGCTTTTATATTTTCTTTCTTGCTATAATCTTTTTTGAAAATATATGGTCTAAAAAACCGAAGAACTTTTATTTAAATTCCAAAAAATTAGAATAGTAAATAGAGGGTTTGTAAAAATATATTCTTAGATATCAAGATAATAAGAAGCAAAAAAGTCCTTCAACTGGAATCTTTATTCTTTGTAGTTACATGTCCCAAAGGATTTAGACTAGCAATTTTAATATTAATGTTTTATTTCATTTTGCTTTTGAAAATTTTTGTTACGTACATCAGTGAAAATAACCGGTCAAGTGCAAGTTGAACTTGCACAATTAGTGTTCCGTACGTCGACTGCTTTTAAAATAAAAAATTTTCTTACGGTGGTATAAAATGATTAGTTATTTCACAAAACACACCCCAAATGAGTTTTCAACAAAGTCTGTTTCCAATCTTTACTTAAAACTGATGACTTGAAAATTTTTGTTTTTTTATATATCAGATAAATTATTGAAGGTAATGCACTCGTGATAATTTTCGTTCAATCTACACCCCGTGGAAAATATTCCAGAATTTTTTCAAGATTTTTTGATCAATACTTTTCGAGATAAGGTGGGGGGACAGCGATTTTTCGCGATTTTTTAAACATAATACAAAGAAAAGTGTGCGCAAATGTTACATTATACATATATTTTTTACTTGTGTTTTCACAAGCTTTCATTTGACACCACACTCAATGACCTAGCAAAAAAAATTTTATTTCACTTTCGATTTCATCCCCCAAAACTAACCCCTTAAATCAAAATTTAACTTTCCAAACTACACGGCATTGATGAGGCCATGAATTCCTATATTATTACCAAATTTCAACTTTTTATGACAAATAGTTTCGGAGAAAATCCGGTGTGACAGACAGACAGACATCGAAGTCATCTTATAAGTGTTCCGTACGGAACACTAAAAATATAAACAAAATCTAACAATTACGGATCTTACCCACCAACTAACTGATACTTGGTCGATGTCCTCTTTTAAAAGGTCAAGAATGTTAAGAATAGAACACCGGGGCCCCTTTTTGGCTCATGTGCTACGAATATACGAATTTGTTCTATAGATTTAAATATTTTTTATTTTGTTACATTTATAAAATAACTGACTGGATCGATTGTGCTTCACCTGAACTAATTCAAACCTTGACTCAAATAGAGTAGGGAATCTTATGTCCTTGTAATGTATATTTTACAGTCATCATCATCATCATTAGCCACTTCTCGCCCACTCCTGGACATAGGGCTGTCCTAAGCTCCTCCACTCATCTCTATTCTGAGCTCTCCGATATCAATATTTTCCACCTATTCTGCGTTCATCGTCTACCCATCTCAGTTTGGTTTGGAGGTTTCGGCAATTTAAAACGCCTCGCTTGCCCTGCGTGTTGGCAAGTGGTTTTCGGATGGGGTAAGGATTTTACAGTATAGAACTTTAATTAAAATTAAGATATATGAAGCCATTATTAACTGAGTCCCCATTTGTAAGGTTTTCCTAAATATTAACCCTTAGGGGCAACAGAAGAAAAAAATAATTTTATTAATGTTTTATTTCCAACAGTTAGGTTTCATGACTGCTATAAAGGTTGTTAATAAAGTTAATTAGAAAGTTTGCTTGTATTTCTAACTTTTGTTTGTTAAAATAGCATTTATATAAAACGATAATGTATAAATCATTTTGTGTTAATTATATGGGAGATTTCCAGACACTCAAACGAGAAAAATAAACTAATGTCTTTTTTTTCTAGTTCTAAATATTCACTGATAAAGTTCTTTTTAAATTTTTTTATGGGTCTAGCACAGGTGCTACAGTGAATACCCTAAAGCGCTCCAAGAGCGACATGTGTGTGAAAAAAGCGATTCACGTTGTTAATTGCTGTAAATTATACTCGGTGGGAAACATAGTCCTCGGAAAAAACTTCCAAAGGGATGATGTTCTCCATATAAAAGAGTGCTTGAAAAGCGTGGCACGCGGAGTAACAAGCTCAACCACATACTAGCGCGACGTGAATTTCTAACATGCACCGCTCTGGGAGGAATTAAGCGAGCTACATCCTTCGAACACTTTCCATGAAAATACTTGTAGAACAGAGTCAAGCTGCCAACCGAGTTCCGATGTTCCAGCGAATCAAGGCCGGTCAGTTCCGGGTCTCCAATCAGACGAACAGCTCTTCTCTGAACAGAATCCAACAAATGCAGTGTATGTTTGGGAGCGGAGCCCCAAACATGGGAGCAGTATTCCATAGTTGGTCGAATTTGAGCTTTGTAAAGAATTAAGAGTTGTTGTGAAGTGTGAAGCTTTCTGGTTCGAAATAATATTCCCAATTTTTGAGATGTTCATGCCAGGACATATTTGCTCCCAAATTAACGCCCAATAAATTGAGTGACGATACTAGGGGAAGGGAGTGCCCCGACATGACTATGTCGGGTTCAGCAACGTTAACTTTTTAGAAAAAACTGCCGCCTGGGTTTTTGGTTACTGACACCCCAGGATAGAATTTCTTCCAGGTCTTTGTGAAGTTGAACCACCTCCTGCTGACTGCGGATATTCGCCTGAGTAGCCGATATCCGAGCCTTCAAGAGATAAGCGTACTGTCATCCGTAAAGCTGTAGTTTGGATTCCCGGTCGATTCCAACAGATCGTTAATGTAAATGAAAAAGAGAGTACGAGACAGTATGGAGCCTTGGGGCACCCCGGCGTTGATAGTGAAGGTGTTAGAAAGAAATCCGTCGACTGCCACTCGTAATGAACGCTCTCTGAGGAAACATGAGAGGCACAAACAGAACTTTTCAGACACACCATAAGAGCGTAGCTTAGCCAACAGTCCATCGTACCAAACACGGTCGAATGCCTTGGATATGTCAAGAGCAACCGCTCGAGATTCTCCAAAGTGTTCAACTGCGTTGTTTTAAACATGTGTTACATAAGTCAGAAGATCTCCTGTTGATCTATGTTTACGAAAGCCATATTGGTGATCGCTATTGATATTGAATACTTCACCACAGTTGCACCACAGGAATCACGCGTTTTGCGGCCAAAATATTTTTTTTGTTTTTAGGTATTTTAAATAGGGTGTTATTTCTAAATATAGCTTTCTGGAGTGCATATTGTGAAGAAAAATACATTTAAATATATAAAAAACACATATTGAGAAAAAACAACAAGAAATACAAAAATAATTATTCACGATGAAAAATCCCACGTCTCTTCGCCCGCGATAGAGCTCCATTCCTGGGTTTCCTCTGCAGATTCCTCCGCGGATTTCTCTTCTTCTTTGGAACTTTCGTCGTTAATATTTCGTTCAGCAGAAACAGGCATTTGTATTGCTTCCTTACTGAACGATATATATCTTTTTTTGAGTTTTGGCTCTCCAAAGACTTCTAAATTGCATTCTTCTCTTGAGAATTTTCTAGCAAAATTTATCCGGTACAGGCGAAAATGCTTCTTTCGTGCCTCTGCTGCTTGTTTGGGCAGTAATCCAATGGACAATAGTGCCTTTTCCATCACTGTTGCACCGTGAATTCATATTTTGTGCATGGTAGGAGCCACGGGATGCCAGGGATACAACTCCACATTTTGGCACTCTCATATCCATAGTCTGCAAACTCTTTTAAGTCGGCTTTATGAGCATTCGATATTACTTCTAAAATCACTTTTAAACGATTATGTGGTTGAAGTCGATACCGGTAATTTCAGCGTCCACCTCTGGATTGGCGAAAAATCTCCTACTTGCGATCATTGGTTGTTACCAAGTCCAGCTTTTGGCACATCTGTGACTAAGCCTGTTTGCCCTAAGAATTTTGCTTACATTTCTGTACGGAACACTTATAAGATCACTTCGGTGTCTGTCTGTCAGTTGAAATTTGGTAATAATATAGGAATTGATGGCCTCATCAGAACCATGTAGTTTTGAGAGTTAAATTTTGACTTAAGGGGTTAGTTCAGGTTAGTTTTGGGGGGTGAAATCGGAAGTGAAAAAAAAAAATTTTTTTAGTAGGTCATCGAGTGTGGGGTCAAATGAAAGCTTGTGAAAACACGAGTAAAATATATATATATATATATATATATATATATATATATATATATATATATATATATATATATAATGTAATACTTGCGTGCACTTTTCTTTGTATTATTTTTAAAAAATCGCGAAAAATCGCTGTCCCCCCCGCCTTATCTCGAAAAGTACTTTTCAAAAAATTTCGAAAAAAAAAATTCTGGAATATTCTCCACGGGGTGTAGATTGAACGAAAACTATCACGAGTATATTACCTTTAATAATTTATGTGGTATATAAAAAAAAACAAAAATTTCAAGGTCATCAGATTTCAGTAAAGATTGGAAACAAACTTTGTTGAAAACTCATTTGGGGTGTATTTTGTGGAATTACTGATCATTTTATACTTCTGTAACAACATTTTTTATTTTAAAAGCAATCAACGTACGGAACACTAATTGCGCAAGTTCAATTTGCACTTGACCGGTTATTTTACTTGACAATGTCTTTGTCTCACAGCTGCCACTTTTGCACAGGAAGCTTGTATAACAAATACAGAATACTTTCGAATAATCAGATCCTAGCGTGCAATACAGACAGGCCAAACTGTAATGCACCTATGCCGCGTTATTTTTTAAATTGAGGTCATTAAATTGCTTTGAACTAGCACCACAAATTTAGCGTCTTATTGTTGAAGTAGCAGCATTGCACACTTTTGCATCGACAATGTTTACGTCATTATATGTTTCATGGAAAAAGATATATCTCCTTGTATGAATTCCCTGTTTACGAAAGCGTTTATTGCATCTTCTAGGTAAGTAATTTCAGAATCTATAATATCCACTGTTTCTTTAACAAATATAATTCTCATTGGCCGACAATATCGTGGCGAAGAGGAAGTTAGATTCTGTTAAATAACTTTCTTGTTTTTCCCACAAATCAATTATATTAGCGAGCAACTTTGAAAAATGTTGATGTCAATTGCATCTTCTTTTCGCATTTTTTGCTTAAATTGTACTTGTTGCGATCCGTCACATCCCCATTTCGAAATAAGTGTCAATGACTGACGCTCTTCTAGACTTAATTCTTTTAGTACATCCTCCAAATATGTAGCCAAACTTTTAGCCGTGTGATCCAATAAATGTTGTAAGTTAATTTCAGCACGTTTCAATTACTCGATAAGTCTCGTTCGCCTGAAACAAGTCTTTTTTTATTTGCACGGTGTAACTCGGATAATACTTCTTGTTACTATTCCTTATTATTTCATACTGCTTCCTTGAGTGGTCAGTTTCTACAAACATTGAAAGTGCGGTTATTGGATTTAGTTTTGACTGTTTTTCATGTTGCTTCGACATTTTGTATGCTTTTTGGTGTGCTTGAAGAGAGTTAGATATGTCTTAGAATACTGGATGCATTTCTCTCTCTAGAACTGTGCGTGAGCATCATGTATTATTACTTCTTTATCTACAACACTGCATACTTCCTCTGCTTTTCTACGTTTTGTTGTTGTTCTTCTCCTTTCACTCGATTTTTCAAATGACTTTGTTGGTCGACAAGAAGAACGGCGTTTTACCCTAGGTATTTTAAACGTACCTTGTAACCATTCGCCATTCTTTTTTAGAAAAACTTCTATGTTTTTATGCGCTTCGGTCCACTTTTTCTTGAATTGTGCCTTCAAATAGGAGAACTTATGCTTCACTTCCTTCCTTTGCTTTTCACAATATTCATCTTGCGGTAAAATATAACTAAAGCTATATCAATTTTTCTCTAAAATTTGGCAAGTTTTGTTCCTCCTTTTTGTCAGAAAGTAGTCTACGCGTTACCATTCAAGCACCCTCCGATCCTAGAACAAAATAAAAATGTTAAAATTAAATAAATAAATAAATACAAAATACCACGTCTGATTTCACAGGAAATCACGGCTAATATTGATATATTTCATTAGGGCAAATACTCTTTTTAGTGTTCCGTACGGAACTCTTATAAGATCACGTCGGTGTCTGTCTGTCTGTCTGTCTGTCTGTCTGTCACACCCGATTTTTCTCCGAAACTATTTGACATAGAAAGGTGAAATTTGGTAATAATATAGGAATTGATGGCCTCATTAGAGCCATGTAGTTTTGAGAATTAAATTTTGACTTAAGGGGTTAGTTTTAGGGGGTGAAGTCGGAAGTGAAAAAAAAAATTTTTTTACTAGGTCATCGAGTGTGGTGTCAAATGAAAGCTTGTGAAAACACGAGTAAAATATATATATATAATATTATACTTGCGCGCCCTTTTCTTTGTATTATTTTTAAAAATTCGCGAAAAATCGCTGTCCCGGGCCTTATCTCGAAAACTACTTATCAAAAAATTTCGAAAAAATTCTGGAATATTCTCCACGGGGTGTAGATTGAACGAAAATTATAACGAGTGCATTACCTTTAATAATTTATATGGTATATAAAAAAAAACAAAAATTTCAAGGTCATCAGATTTCAGTAAAGATTGGAAACAAACTCTGTTGAAAACTCATTTGGGGTGTGTTTTGTGAAGTCACTGATCATTTTATACCACCGTAACATAAATTTTGACTTAAGGGGTTCGTTTTGAGGGGTGAAATCGGAAGTGAAAAAAAATTTTTTTTACTAGGTCATCGAGTGTGGTGTCAAATGAAAGCTTGTGAAAACACGAGTAAAAATATATATATATATATATATATATATATATATATATATATAAATATATATATATATATATATATATATATATATATATATATATATATATATATATAAACATATATATATATATATATATATATATATATATATATATATATATATATATATATATATATATATATATATATATATATATATATATATATATATATATATAATATATATATATATATATATATATATATATATATATATATATATATATATATATATATATATATATATATATATAACATATATATATATATATATATATATATATATATATATATATATATATATATATATATATATATATATATATATATATATATATATATATATATAGAGGTCATAGAGAAATTTTTAGGCAATAACAAAGACCCTAACTACAAACAAATCGTCAAAAGAATGTTAAAAGCATTTCAAGCTTTCGGTTGCCTAATGAGTTTAAAAGTACATTTTCTTCATTCCCACCTCGACTACTTTCCAGAAAATTTAGGAGATCTGAGTGAAGAGCAAGGTGAACGATTTTACCAAGATATTAAGGAGATGGAAAAAAGATACCAGGGAAGATGGAGCGTCTCAATGATGGCAGACTACTGTTGGACGCTTCAAAGAGACCTTCCAGATGCTTCCTACAAGCGAAAATGTACCAAAAGGAGTCTCACTGGGAAAAAGAAATGTGTTTAGTGCTTACTAATGAATGTATTTTAGATAAAAAAATAAGTTTTGTTACGCATTTATAAATTTAAAAAAATTTTTTTAGTCTTTTATCTTTTATTTTAAGATGATAACTTGTTTAACATAGATACCTACATTGTCAGAAAACGGGACGTTCTATGACAAAATGAAAGTCATTTTCGAATTCATTATATATATATATATATATATATATATATATATATATATATAATGTAATACTTGTGCACACTTTTCTTCGTATTACTTTTAAAAAATCGCTGTCCCCTACTTTATCTCGAAAAGTACTGATCAAAAAATTTTGAAAAAATTTTGGAATATTCTCCACGGGGTATAGATTGAACGAAAATTATCACGAGTGCATTACCTTTAATAATTTATTTGGTACATAAAAAAAAAACAAAATTTCAAGGTCACCAGTTTTCAGTAAAGATTGGAAACAAACTTTGTTGAAAACTCATTTGGGGTGTGTTTCGTGAAGTCACTGATCATTTTATACCACCCTAACAAAAAATTTTATTTTAAAAACAATCAACGTACGGAACACTAATTGTGCAAGTTCAACTTGCACTTGACCGGTTTTTTCTGTTAATACCAATAAAATCACTGGGACGAACTCTATAACAAATCTTCTTCTTTTGGATTGTTGTAGCTTCTACTTGATGGAAATTCATTATAAATATATAATAAAAGACTGTTTTAGTCAATTTCCACTGGTTTATTTAAATTTCGATGACGCGTTTCGCTGTCGATGCAGCTGCTGCAGATCTACATTTTACACTGTCAAGTTAGGTTTAATATTCACAGTTTTATATAATTTCTTAATTATAATATTACACCTAATTAAATTACATTGATAGTTTTGGAAAATCCACACAGATTTGGAGTTAAGAGAATAAATTCAATAATGGTGAATTGCTTAAATCTACCTGGTCGTTGAGTAAAGTACCTGTAGTCCTTAATCGATTTATTTGCATAGTCTCTAAAAGGTTTAGTTTTAAACCTTTTTGTTGGGTGTGTAAAATTTTGAAATTCTTGTTAAATGTCTGATTTTCTGTTAAAAGATGATTAGCATATGTTGAATCAGATTTTCTATGGATGAAACTTTTTTCGTGTTCTGTAATTCTTTGTCTAAATGTACGTCCAGTTTGTCCGATGTATGTTTTAGGACATGACCCACATGTTAATTGATAAACCCCTGATTTATTGTCCCTATAGTATTGTTAGTCTTGTAAGCTATGTTGATATTTTTTTGATTTAAAAATTTCCCCAGTTTTTCCGTTGGTTTGCCGAAATAGGTTAAGCATTTAAAAGTGGTATTTCTGTCCTTAAAACGTAAGTATATTTCTGAGATAGCCTTGTTTCTAAGTTTTCAATCATTAATATCAAAGAATCGGAGACATTAGGTATTGATACTGAGATTGCCTTGAAAGATAGTCCTAACAACATATTATCAAAATTTCAAACAGCCGAAATTATTAAAAAAGAATTCTTATCTAACACTAACAACATCAACCAAGACTTAAGGACAATAAAAACAATTCAGAGTAAAGCAAAACAAAATGATGTAATCTTTACCAAAGCAGACAAAGGTAACACAGTAATAGCAATAGACAAAATCGACTATATTAATAAAACGTTAGATTTTTTCAAAACAGGAAAGTACGAAATTTTAAATAAAGATCCATCCAACAAATATTTTTCAAAAAAAAATAAAACTACAAATTGAACAGGCTAAAAGTATCATTCACGATAAAGATAAAATTAAATTGATAAATATGAATCCCCAAATCCCATAACTTTATTCACTCATAAAACTACACAAACTTGACCACCCAATCAGACCAGTTGTTTCCTACATGTCTGCTCCAGCATATAAGACGTCATCCTTTTTAATTGGTTTAATCAAATATCATACCAAATTTGAACCTAAATATAGTATCAAAAACTCATACGAACTCGTGAATAAAGTTAAGAATATAACAATTCCAGATAACTCTAAATTAGTCTCTTTCGATGTCAAAAACTTATTTCCAAGTGTTCCTCCAGACGAAACAATAATTTTAATAGAGAACCTATTAACAAAAAACAAAGTAAATGAAGTTATAAAAATGGACATAATTAATTTATTAAGGACTTGCCTAAGACAAAATTATTTTTCATTCAACAATACATTCTACAATAGTAAGGAAGGGTTAATTATGGGGAGTCCATTAAGTCCATTACTTGCCGAAATTTTCATGGACAGTATTGAAACAATGATATTTAACAGCCATAACAACAATAGTAGTAATTGCCTATACTGGTATCGATACGTAGACGATATAATTGTATGCTTTACAGATACGGACAGACAATTAACTCACTTTTTACAGTATATTAATTCTTTACATAGAAATATCAGTTTTACGATGGAAGAAGAAGTCGAAGGGAAAATCAATTTCCTAGACTTAACAATCAGTAAAGCCAAGAAAAAACATGAATTTGCAATATATCACAAACCTTGTCATACAGATACCACAATTCACAATAGTTCTCACCACCCTAACCATCATAAACTTGCCGCTTATCATAGTTTTATACATAGACTAACTAATATCCCCTTATCAGAAGAAAATTTTACTAAAGAATTAAACTACATAAAACAAGTAGTTATTCGGTTACTTTAATCAATAGTATCGTTAAGAAAAAACTCAGAAACAAGGCTATCTCAGAAATATACCCACGTTTTAAGGACAGAAATACCAGTTTTAAATGCTTAACCTATTTCGGCAAACCAACGGAAAAACTGGGGAAATTTTTAAATCAAAAAAATATCAACATAGCTTACAAGACTAACGATACTATAGGGAAATACCTTAAAAACTACAAACCACAAATCAATAAAGACAATAAATCAGGGGTTTATCAATTAACATGTGGGTCATGTCCTAAAACATACATCGGACAAACTGGACGTACATTTAGACAAAGAATTACAGAACACAAAAAAAGTTTCATCCATAGAAAATCATATGCTAATCATCTTTTAACAGAAAATCACACATTTAACAAGAATTTTAAAATTTTACACACCCAACAAAAAGGTTTAAAACTAAACCTTTTAGAGACTATGCAAATAAATCGATTAAGGACTACAAGTACTTTACTCAACGACCAGGTAGATTTAAGCAATTCACCATTATTGAATTTATTCTCTTAACTCTAAATCTGTGTGGATTTTCCAAAACTATCAATGTAATTTAATTAGGTGTAATATTATAATTAAGAAATTATATAAAACTGTGAATATTAAACCTAACTTGACAGTGTAAAATGTAGATCTGAAGAAGCTGCATCGACAGCGAAACGCGTCATCGCAATTTAAATAAACCAGTGGAAATTGACTAAATCTTCTTCTTCTTCTTTTTATTTTAGGCCAAAGGTCTGTTTATTCCAACTTAGTTATCTTGCGATGTTGACGTCCAGCAATCTTGTCATCGGTTGGGCGGTCTTCCCTGCAGTCGTCGTGTTCTTGCGTGCGATTCTTACGATTCGCTCTACTGGCATCCTTGTAACGCGTTGATTCCATTCCCTTCTCCTGTTTCTTGTCCATCTTACGATATCTGGAACATTGCATTTCGTTCTTATTTTTTGGTTCCCCTTACTCTTCTGCTTATTTCGTACTATTTTCATTTCTGCTGTTCACAACATGGATTTCGTTTTAGTGGTACCGGCGGCATAGGTCATCACCGGTCGGATGCATGTTTTGTATATTCGGGCTTTTGCGTCTTGTTTCATATATTTATTATTTCATATTACGTCTTTTAGGCAGCCTGCAATTTTCTCGGCTTTACTGATTTGTTTCCTGACTTCGTCTATTCTATTTTCGTTAGCTGTTATTTCCGTTCCCAAATATGTGAATGACATCACTTGTTCAACGGTTTTGTTATTGACCGCTAATTTATATCGAATCGGTTGTTTTGCTGCTTTAGCGCTTTTGTTTTTTCTACTGATATTTCCATGTTGTATCTTAATCCTGTTAGGTTGAATGAGTGTAGTTGTCTTCATCCTCTGCCATTATGACGGCGTCGTCCGCATAACATATTAATTTCAATTCCCCACGGTCCATTCTATATCCTCGACCTTAAAGAGTCCCCTTGTCTTATGCCACTTTGTACGTTTATTTCTCGTGTCAGGCAATTTCTTATAACTATGTGTGTTTTAGTGTCCGTATTTAGTTGTTTAATTATTCTTATTATTTCATATGGTACATTATGCTCTTCGAGAATGCCTATTACATCCGTTAGCCTGACCCTGTCGAATGCTCTTTTCAGATTTATGGAGCACATAAAAACTGATCTGTCATATTCGATTGATTTTTCCACTACTTGTCGTACTGCGAATATTGCAGCCACCTATAACAAATACTTATTTAAATACCGAAAAATGGATTTTCGTACATTTTCTACCTTCAAAATATTACTAATTATTTATAAAAAGAAATACATAAAAATGATCAATATGTATGCGCTCGTACCTGTAGTATTTAAATCCATCAAAATTTTTTTCAAGATCAACTTCAAAAAAGAAAAGTCACTTTTTTAAATAACTGTTTTATATCGAATGCCGAGAAGAGAAACTAACACTCAGATCAAATTCCGACTGAGACTCCGGCGGGCGCGCTGTCGAATGGGTGACGGGACGAGTCGCCTATCCAACATTGTTAGGTAACAAATATTTTCTAGCTGGAACAAGTTTTAGAAAATCGATTTCTGCTCACGTAAAACGCTAAAATAACGTAAGTAACATAGGTCAAAATATCTTTACCTATTTTAACCCGTTAAATCTCAATACAAGTAAGAATTGCTTTACAATGCCACAGTTTTTTCTGACTTAAAAAAAGTGAGTTTTTGTTTACATTTTGTTTAACTGTGACGGAATAGAGCATTTCTCATGTCCGATATATTTTAAAAGGCATATTCTCTTCTGTTTGCATATATATATATATATATATATATATATATATATATATATATATATATATATATATATATATATATATGTTATATATATATATATATGTTATATATATATATATATATATATATATATATATATATATATATATATATATATTTAAATTTAAGCAATGGAATATAAACTGGGATCATTTTTAGAATCTCATCTCATTATCGATATAAAAATTAACTGCCAGCAATTTCATACCTCTTCAGAAAATGATCGATGTCTGAATAAAACAAGTTGAGCTATAAGTACTCGGGTGATTTCTTTTCGATTGAACGTAAAAATATTCGAAGGAGAGGTTCAAGAGCAGCTTGACATGAAAAACAGCAACGAATGGAAAATGATAATGACTATACTATTTATAAGTTGATCTGTGTCGGACGAGACTTATTTTGTTCTGTATGCTGTGTTATTTGACTGGATTTTCAGGTTTTTTGATTTGACTTCAAAATCAATTTTTAAGTAAAGAAAGAAGAAAAATAAGAAGATATTTATAATTGAACCTATAGATTTCTTAAAACCGAGTTAAAATCGATAAAGAATATCCATGTCAGAAAAAGAGCATATTACCTAATATTATTATGGTTATTAGTAAGGACACCCAAATATGCAAAGCGCATATATTGCATATTTTGCATATTATATGCATTTTTCTAAATATTTGCACAAATGCTTTAAAAATAGCATATATGTGCATATTTGAAGGAATTTATAATAAAGTAGGTCTTTGGCAGGCGTTTCCATTTATTTTTCGGAATAAGAGTCAATGCTTAGGCCGCCGCCGCCGCGCCGGTGGTTTTCCCCAAATAAATGTTATTATTTTATTTTCAGTAAAAACCAGTCAGTAAACCCCAGACGGCCATCAGAGCATACTTGTATTATTAATTTATTAGATTTTATTTTTGGTTGTGCTTTTAAAGTGGTTACGTCGATTTGTGCTTTTTATCTTGTGAGTCGTATTTTACTACAGTGAAATGCCCAAAGCCAGTAGTGTGTCAGTGTGGATTAAACCATACAAAAAACTAAGAATAGATATGGGAAAAATCTACTGTTCGGCATGTGTTAAAATTGTAAGTATAATTTTTGAATACCTATTGAATATACAGGGTAGTTCATTTTCGTTTAATATTTAAACATAACGAAATTTTTGTCAGGATTTTGCCGTTGATGCTATTTTCAATGTTATTTAAATTATTTTTGTCCCATTTAACGAACAAAATTTCTATTTAACGAAACCACGAAATAGAAATACATACGTAAACGTATGTATTACCTAGAAATACATACGTAAACGTATGTATTTCTAGGTAATCTAATAAAAAAGGTACAAAGCAGAATTTTAATTTTTGCCTGCCCTAAGCACCTAGTTTTCTATTTAACGAAATTTCTATTTAACGAATTTTTTTCTTGGGATTTTAATTAAATTTTCTCTTTTTTATTGCAGATACCATGCGATAAAAAATTTCAAATAGAGCAACACGTGAAAACTGCTTGTCATATTGCCAAATTGAGTAAGACGAAACCTGGAGATAGGCCACAACACACATTAATGCAATGTTTCCAACCAATGTACAAAAATAAAGACCTAAATAAACAAGACATCTTTAACCGAGATTTATGCCGTGCAATGATGACATCAAACTTGGTTGGAAGCAACATTTTTTTATTGCGACAACTTCTGTCAACTAACATAGATGGTCTAATTGCAGAATTATCAGACGAATCTTCCCAATCCCTTACAGAACTTAAACGATTATTCAAAAACAAGGGGATAAAACAACAACTTTCCTTTCTTAAAACAAATTATAGCTTTGTTTTTAAAACCATAACTCAAATGGAGGAATCTAATTTGCCATTAACCCGAAGTGTTCAACTAATAAAACAATGTGAGGTCGCTTTTGAAAATGTCGCAGGTGAAATTGGGAGCAAAATTTTTCAAAAATTTCGGAATGTTATGGAAAAAAATAGTGGGTTTCAATTTGTCAAGTAGCTAATGTTTTAAAGGGGGATTTTACTGATTCCATTGATTTAGATCCTATGCTATTAAATAATTTTAAAAACGCCCCTATTACATCAGTCGATGTGGAAAGGAGTTTCGCAATTTATAAATTTTTATACGATAGAAGACAAAACTTTTTAATGGAGAATTTTGAGAAACATTTAGTAGTTTATTGTTTTTATAACTAACGGCGACCCTGTCTTTTGCAATATTTGCATATTTCCGCTTACTTAGTTGCATCGCCCTGTTTGTATCAAATTTAAAATGTATGTTTTATTATGCTGTTTACTACGTATATAAATTTTTATAATATGCACCTACATTTTTATTATTATTATATGTTCAACTTTAAGTAAAGTAATAAAATACATTATTATTTATATTTATTTTTTACTTTGTATAATATTATATTTAGATTTAGTTCATTCGCCCTGTATGTTGAAAATTTAAAATGGGTTTTTTATTGCTACATTTGTATAGTACTTGTATCATGTAATGTGAAACAATAAATTTACATTTTCCAAGTCTATTTCGATTTTTTTACTGCATATTTACAACATGTACGAGGCTGGTTTGAAAAGTCCGTGCAAAGTCCGAGAGATGGCACCACCGGCGCGTATCGAGGTCATGTTTAGTTAGTAGCATCTCTTGAATGAACGCACACCAAGTTTCAGCCATATTGGTCTATTTCTTTGTGTTTGGCATTCGTGTGAATCAATGAAGTCGAGTGATTTTCAAGAAATGGACGAAAAAGAATTTCGTGTGGTGATTGAACATTACTTTATGAAAGGCAAAACGCCTCAGGAGACTAAAGAGAAGCTTGATAAACATTATGGTGACTCTGCACCTTCGATTAGAATAGTTTATAAGTGGTTTCAAAATTTTCGGACTGGCGATATGGGCACAAGTGACGTGAACGTTCTGGACGGCCTGTGGAGGTTACGACTCCAGAAATCATTGATCAAATCCATGATATGGTGATGGATGAGAGAAGAGTTAAGGTGCGTGAGATTGCTAGTGCTGTGGGCATCTCGACTGAACGGGTACATAATATTTTGCATAAACATTTGGACGTGAGAAAGCTATCCGCAAGATGGGTGCCGCGATTGCTCACGCTTGACCAAAAACGGAATCGTGTGAAGTGTTGCAAGGATGGTTTGCATCTGTTCCAGAAGAATTCGGAGGACTTTAAGCGTCGTTTCGTCACTGTGGATGAAACATGGATACATTACTATACTCCTGAGACCAAACAACAATCTAAACAATGGGTTACCAAGGGGGAATCTGCACCAAAAAAGTCGAAGACCGTTCCTTCGGCCGGAAAGGTTATGGCGACTGTCTTTTGGGATTCGCAAGGGATAATCCTCATCGACTATCTGGAAAAGGGTAAAACTATTACTGGTGAATATTATTCATCGTTATTGGACCGTTTGAAAACCGAACTGCAAGAAAAACGCCCGCGATTGACCCACAAGAAAGTCCTTTTCCATCACGACAACGCACCAGCACACACCTCAGCAGTTGTGGTCGCAAAATTAATCGAAATAGGATTCCAACTCGTTTCACATCCCCCCTATTCTCCAGACTTAGCTCCCTCGGACTACTATTTGTTCCCCAATTTGAAGAAATGGCTGGCGGGACAAAGATTTTATTCAAACGAGGAGGTGATTGCAGACACTAATGGATATTTTGCAGACTTGGACAAATCCTATTATTCCGAAGGGATCAACAAACTAGAACATCGTTGGACGAAGTGTATAAGCCTAAAAGGGGACTATGTCGAAAAATAAAAAAGGTTTACCCCGAACACATAAGTAGTTTTTATTTTTGCACGGACTTTTCAAACCAGCCTCGTATGTGCATATTTTGAGAAAATTATTTGCATATTTATGCGCATATTTTAAAGTCTTTCACTTGCATATTTGGGTTATTAGCAATACTTCAAAATATCCAGATATTTTTAAATTACCATACAACTAAATAATAATTAAAGAAAACATAATCATCAAATGATGCAAAAAACTTATTTCTATTTATCAAATCAAGAAAACAATCACAAAACACCGCTAAAAAAATCGGAAATATTAATTTAAAGGAAAAATAAAATCCATGCGTAATTTCAACTAGGGAATATGTTCGATGTGGGCACCTTGTACAGTTATACATTTCCTTAAGTTACTTTGGAATCTGTCTTTTTGTCAGAAGCGACCTCTCTTGTCAACGAGAAGAAGCTCTGGAGCCCCCAAACTTTGATGTTATGTGGTTAAAAATAACGACTCAACAAACCACAAGGTTCATCTGTATCCTGTATCGACCACCAAGTGATACCAATTTTCGAACACTTTTCGCTTCTCTTGCAGACACCATCGATCATTTACAAAGTAACTATCCAAGTGCCGAAATTGCCATCCTGGGCGACTTTAATGTCCACAATATCAACTGGCTCAAATATTCAAATACTACCGATGAACAAGGTCGTCAAGCTGAATCATTCTCAATCAGTTATGGCTTAACTCAGCTTATTGACGAACCAACACGGATCCCTGATCGAGACGGGGAGTTCGCCAGTCTTCTTGATCTGTTTTTAACCACCAATCCGGAGATTTACACGGTTACCGTAAATCCGCCGTTAGGTTCTTCCGACCATAAACTGCTTTCGACATCGAGTATCCTGCCAATCAGTGACAGAGAGGCGCCTAGGCCGCGCAAGATTTGGCACTACAAATCTGCTAAATGGGAAGATCTCATGGAATACTTTCGAACTTTCCCTTGGATGGACGTTTGTTTTCGATCCGATAACCCATCTGACTGCGCCAGGGAGGTCTCCGATGTTATTTTGGCTGGTATGGAAGCTTACATCCCTTTTTCGAAGAAATGCTCCTTCAACGGCAAGCTTTGGTTCGACCGAAAATGCAAAGAAGCTGTTGCTTCTAAACATATTGCCTACCGACAATGGCGTGAAAATCCTAACACCTTAAATCGAAACATCTTTGTTCATGCCCGGAACAGATGCAAGGGAATTATCGACGAAACCAAGGAGGCACACAATCAACGAATTAGAAACAAACTTCTCGCTTGTCCCAACAATTCCAGGTCCTTTTGGGCAGTCGCTAAGGCAGTTAGTCAAAACTTTACCAAATCCACGATACCACCACTTACACGGCCAGATAATTCCATTGCAACCACACCTGTTGAGAGAGCGAACTTGTTGGCTGAACTCTTTGCTTCACATTCTACTGTCGATTTCCAAGGAAAAACACCACCTACTATTCCCATATTGCAGTCAAGGATGCCCGATGTTGTCTTCAGACAGCGCATCATAAAGCGTATTTTAATGAAGCTAGACACCAAGAAGGCTTCTGGCGCTGACGGAATACCTGCCATAGTTCTCAAAAACTGTGCAAGGGAACTAACACCAGTTTTCTGTAGACTTTTTAACCTATCCTACAGAAAGGGAATATTTCCGTCCTGCTGGAAATGTGCCACGGTTCAGCCGATACCTAAAAAAGGTAAGAAGACCTTGCCAAATAACTACCGACCAGTTGCACTGCTTTCAATAATATCGAAAGTCATGGAAAAGGTTATCAATGAGCATCTTCTAAAATATCTTGAACGATTCAATATTATTAGCGATCACCAATATGGTTTTCGTAAACATAGATCAACAGGAGATCTTCTGACTTATGTAACACATGTTTGGAACAACGCAATTGAACACTTTGGAGAATCTCGAGCGGTTGCTCTTGACATATCCAAGGCATTCGACCGTGTTTGGCACGATGGACTGTTGGCTAAGTTGCGCTCTTATGGTATGTCTGAAAGGTTCTGTTTGTGGCTCTCATGTTTCCTCAGAGAGCGTTCTTTACGAGTGGCGGTCGACGGATTTCTTTCTAACACCCTCACTATCAACGCCGGTGTGCCCCAGGGCTCCATACTGTCTCCTACTCTCTTTCTCATTTACATTAACGATCTGCTGGAAAAGACCGGGAATCCAATCTATAGCTTTGCAGATGACAGTACGCTTGTCTCTTCATTCACCTTGAACGCTCGGACATCGGCTGCTCAGGCGAATATCCGCAGACAGCAGGAGGTCGTTCAACTTAACAAAGACCTGGAAGAAATTCTATCTTGGGGTGACAGTAACCAAGTGGAATTTATTGCTACAAAAACCCAAGCGGCAGTTTTTTCTAAAAAAGTTAACGTTGCTGAACCCGACATAGTTATGTCGGGGCACTCCATTCCCCTAGCATCGTCGCTCAACTTGTTGGGCGTTAGTTTGGGAGCAAATGTGTCTTGGCATGAACATGTTGCAGGCATAGCAAGGAGAGCTTCTTAAAAATTGGGAATATTATTTAGAACCAGAAAGCTTTACACCCCACAGCAACTGTTAATTCTTTACAAAGCCCAAATTCGACCAACTATGGAATACTGCTCCCACGTTTGGGGCTCCGCTCCCAAACATACACTGCATTTGTTGGATTCTGTTCAGAGAAGAGCGGTCCGTCTGATTGGGGACCCGGAATTGACCGGCGGCCTTGATTCGCTGGAACATCGAAGAACGGTTGGCGACTTGAGTCTGTTCTACAAGTATTTTCATGGAAAGTGTTCGAAGGATGTAGCCCGCTTAATTCCTCCCAAAGCGGTGCATGTTAGAAATACACGTCGCGCTGGTGCTTCGCATCCGTATGAGGTTCAGCTTGTTACTCCGCGTACGACGCTTTTCAAGCAATCTTTTATATGGAGAACGTCATCCCTTTGGAATAATTTGCCCAGCGCTGTGTTTCCCACCGAGTACAATTTACAGCGATTCAAGAACAACGTGAATCGCTTTTTCCGCACTCGTGCCGCTCCTGGAACGTTTTAGGGACTTCCCTGCAGCACGTGTGCTAGACCAATAAAAAAAAAAAAAATAATGGGGAAATCCCTTTGAACTCTAAATAACATGCCGAGATTATTCTTTATTTCAACACAGTGAAAGAAAATTCTTTCTAACAGCCCTTCTCTAGTTTGTACAGGAGTCGAGTAAAATTAAGGTGGCCCCCATAGAAAGAAGTCTAAGGGATTTAGATCTAGTGGTCGGGGTGGCCACGGGAATGGCCCACCCCGACCTATCCAACGATTGGGAAACTGGTTATCTAAATATCCCCTAGCAATGTTGCTGAAATGTAGTGGAGCACCGTCGTGCATTAACCACATATTGTTGCGAATATGTAATGGAATTTCTAATAAATTATTTAAATCAGTTCGAAGATATTGCAAATATTTCTCACCATTTAGCCGCCCGTCAATGACATATGGTCCAATCAAATAATTCCCGATAATTCCCATCCACACATTTATGAAAATTTTATGTTGGTTTTTAGTCTGAATTATCGCGTGTGGGCTATCCTCATCCCATAAGTGAGGATTATGGGAGTTTATTACATGTAAAAAGCACTTTGCTTACAAATGTATTATCTTCTCGTTGCTTTTGTAGAAACTAATTTGCGAATTCCACTCGTGCAGGATAATCATCGGGTGGCATAGAATGAACTTTTTGGAAATGGTAGGGATGGAGTAATTGCTCTTGAAGTACTCTATGCACGAACGATTTGCAAGTATGAAGTGGTGCTACCAATTTCCTTACACTATTAGCTGGATCGTTTGTTATTAGGTCCAAAATATTTTCTTCCATTTCAATGGTACGAGCAGTTCTTGGACGACCTACTCCTCCAGGTTTTGGTATAAGACTACCTAAAATATATCCAATAATACGCACACAATTTCAAAAAGCAAGACACAATAAACCTGATTCCCGCAAATTGCGATCAACTCGTTCAATAGTTCTGCGATCAGGCAAGTATCGATCAGGAAATCGTTCTGCGTAAAGGCAAGCCGCTTAATTAGCGTTACCAGAAGCTAAGCCATACATTAAATGCATATCCGTATACTCGACAAAACTAAAATTTGGCATAATGAAATCGACCGCAATTTTTTTTAACTTTCAGATTTGACTGTGTGTTGACATTTGATTAATTATCATTGTACCTGGCAGAAGCCAGGTAATAGGCTCTTTTTCTGACATGGAAATACTTTATCGATTTTAACTCGGAATTGGTGCGTCTAATCGTGTTAAACTAAGAGTACTTTTTTTTTCGTCAAAGATCTCAGGCTTCCCTAGTCCGATGCGAAAATGCAACAAAAGTTATTGTAAAAAAAGTTAAGTCTATTTTTATCACGCCTTCCCCTACTTTTGACTCACTGGTTGAATTATCGACGATTATAAGATAAAATTCCGATTCAACACATAAACTTTACTTTAGAACCTAAATTTCATGTTTTTATCTTTAACGGTTTCTGAAATATTCGATGAAAACCCATCTTCAGTTGGGTTGTAGCTCCCTAACGGGGGGGGGGGGGAGATAGAAGACATTTTGATAGGAACTGCTGTCCTTATTTTTGTTCGGTCTACTAGATCCTTCATTTTTGACCATACCTTTTGGGACACCCGTATATATATATATATATATATATATATATATATATATATATATATATATATATATATATATATATATAGGTATATATATATATATATATATATATATATATATATATATATATATATATATATATATATATATATCTATATATCTATATATCTATATATCTATATATATATATATATATATATATATACATATATATATATATATATATATATATATATATATATATATATATATATATATATGTATGTATGTATGTATGTATATATATATATATATATATATATATATATATATATATATATATATATATACATACATACATACATACATACATACATATATATATATATATATATATATATATATATATATATATATATATATATATATATATATATATATGATTATCGGGAATCGGTCTGGACTGTAAATAAAACTCTTTTCTTCTTTAAAACTCAATATTTCGTTATCGTTTGATAACTTCTTCAGGAGTAACTACAAAATTAATACACCTATATTAACACACTATTCTCTTTCGTCAAGGCATTAAAATATTGAAATATAAAACAAACAATTATGAAACAAACGAACAATCAATCAAAACACGTACGAAAATGCGAGTTTGTCCTGGAAACCAACACTCAACATCTCGATTTACTACAACAAACTGAGAGTAAGTAGCCTCGGTACATATGCACTGCCGTGAATTCCAAACGAAACGGAAAAACAGCAACAGAAAAACGTCTTTAATTTACTTTATACTAAGAGGTGGCAAATCTTTATTTGTTATTATTGCTGTAATTGTAAATGATTAATACCTATTAATTATGTTGCTACATATAATACTAAGTTGATTAGTATCTGATTTATAGTTAATTGACTTTGGGTCCCTGTTGATATGGTACATTTCTTTAAAAAGTCTCCCTTTATAGTTGTTGTCATGAGCTAAGATTTTAACGTTGTTATAGTCAAAATTATGACCCGTTTTCAAATTATGTTGCACCACAGCACACGAATTCTTTCCCAATCGGGAGTCACTCCTGTGCTGTGTGAGTCTCTGTTTCAACCACTGAGCTGTCTGCCCAGTATAACACGCTTCACATTGTAAACAAGATAATCTATAAACTACAGAGTTATTATATAAAATAGGTGTTCTATCCTTTATTTTTGAAAACAGGTCAGAACCTCGTATGCTGTTGTATTTCGCAATTTTTATATTTGGAAAATCTCTGAATAAGGCGACAATTGAGTTTGTGATTGGCTTTATAAATTGTAGCTTCCTGTATATCCTATGCTGCGCAGGCGTCTCGTCAGTAGGGGCATCAACACTATCCGAATTATAAATTAATTTTCGTAAAATGTGTTTAGGGTAGGCATTGTTGACAAAAATGTTATACAGCTCGTCTAGGTTTCTTTTTCGAAACCTATCATCACTGATGCGTATGACCCTGTTTTTCATTGCTATTACGGTATTCAATTTTTGATTTTTTGGGTGATTAGAGAAATAATTAATGAATCTGCCTAACGCTGTGGGTTTTTTATACCAGTCAAGTATAATACTGTTGTCACTCGTTCTTATTACTTTAGTGTCCAAAAAAAGGAACACTGAAGTCCTGTTCTATTTCGATAGTGAATTGTATATGTGTGTTGCATGCATTAAAATAGTTTAAAATGATTTCTGTATTACCCTTGCGTACAGCGCAAATCAGATCATCAACATACTTGTACAAAAAGGGTAGGTTGAATGGTAATTGAGGAACCACCGTTTGCAAAAGATGGTCCAACACCACCTTGGCTAAAACTGGACTGATAGGAGACCCCATTGGAGTTCCAAAAATTTGTTTGAAAAATTTTTGATTGAAACCAAAATATGTGTTGTTGAAGATGAATTTAATGAGAATCAAGAAATTATGCTTTGAAATCATGGTTTTTGTTTGAATCAGTTCCCACTTTTTTTCCAGAATAGTTACGATTAAGTCTAGAGGTATATTTGTAAACAAAGATACTACATCCAAAGATATTAATATATACTCTTCTGGTAATGTCACTCCCTTTATTTTGTTGACAAACGAGAAGGTGTCTCTAACATTGTAATCCGTGTCATCCTCAAAAGCAACACTCAAAATTTTAGCTAAGTATTCTGATAGATTGTATGTCGTTAAATTCACTGAACTTATAATTGGTCTCAGAGGAGTGTTTGTTTTGTGAATTTTGGGTAAACAGTAGATATATATATATATATATATATATATATATATATATATATATATATATATATATATATATATATATATATATATATATATATATATATATATATATATATATATATATATATATGTATATATATATATATATATATATATATATATATATATATATATATATATATATATATATATATATATATTTATATATATATATATATATATATATATATATATATATATATATATATATATATATATATATATATATATATATAAAGGAGAAGAGTAGTCTTGGCCGACTAGTTAAACAGCAGTATTATGTTCTTGGGGTAAGCGGTCTTTGGAGAAGAACTAAAAAGTTTTGGACCCCTATTTAACTACGCCAAGCTTTCGAAAATATTTCATTTTCTTCATCAGGGCTACAATTACAGTAGATTATCAGTATTTTTGAGATTAAAAGTAAAAAACAACCCTATTTTATATGTAACATTAAAGTACTTACTGCTAAGTGGTGTGTTCAAAAATTGTTCTTTGTGGGGGCACTTTATTACACTTATTCATCAGAAAAAAACAGGAAAAAATACAAGAAAACTCGACATACTCATCTCTGGGAAATATAATAAATTTTTACTTCATTTTGTTAGAATAGTACAGAGAATTGTGTGGTTGTAAAGTGATTTTAATTTATAAAAGATTTTTTTGTTATGTTTTCTTGTCATTTTGCTAAGGGCAGTGTGTTTCTATCTCTTAGTTAAGTTGTGGTTAATTTATATTTGAAAATAGAATGACGTTGACATTTTGTTTGATCGTTTTAAAGTTGAGAAGTTAGTGAAAATCAGTGGGATTATTATCAAAGAGATATGTCAGATATATTTTAAGAGTTTTCATTTTGACTGCCTATTTGTAATAAATTGGAGAAAATAAGACTCAGATCTTCAATGTCAGTTTTTTTATTGATCGAGTTCGGTTGAAGTGGATTCAACCGAACTCGATCAATAAAAAAACTGACATTGAAGGTGGATTCAGCGGAACTCGATCAATAAAAAAATTTACATTGAAGATATGAGCCTTATTTTCTCCAATTTATTACAAATAGGCAGTTAAAATGAAAACTCTTACAGTACAACAACATGTATATTTAAAACAAAAAGCACGTAAATCGGATAAGTGGTTCTCCAGTCATAAGCGCACTAACGGACTAACAGACAGACAGACAGACGGAGAGATGTTGCATTTTATATATATATTATAGATATAGATTATTATTATTATTATATAACCTGGCCAAAGAATATATGTATGAATTTAAAAAAAGACACGTAAATCGGATAAGTGGTTCTCGCATGATAAACGCCCTAACGGACAGACAGACAGAGAGACATTGCATTTTATATATATTATGGATTATAGATATTCTCTGCTACATAATATTGTTCCATATTTAATGGTTTAGATTGTGTATTGCAAGAGAACGCGCAAGCGGCAAACTTTTTTCCGACTTCATTCACTATTATCGTCACTGCTCATTCCTTTTGCTACCTATCGTAATAAAATATAGCCTATAACCTGGCCGGAGGACATATTTATGTTTAAAAAAAAAAAGCACGAAAATCGGATGAGTGGTTCTCCAGTGATAAGCGCACTAACGGGCAGGCAGACAGAGATACCTTGCATTTTATATATATTATAGATGAAGGTAAACAAAAATTTCTGAACAATATGAAATGATCTGAAGGTTTCATCCACAAAAAAAATCGGAACATAAATATAAAAGATAAGAGTTAATATTTTTTATGGTATTCCCATAACAAGATATTTTCAAATTCGTATGATGGTTGAATGTTAATGGGCATAGAGGTTTTATAGAAAAAAACAAAATTGTCACAATGAGAAAGAAAAAAACGTGGCAGTGATTTATGACTTGTATTATAGCCAATATATTTATTTAACTGTTGATATTTTGTTTGATAAAAAATGCTATGTCAGTGTAATAAATTGGTTTTAACTTGGAGAACTTCCGTTTTAAAAAACGCACAAATTCAAAAATACAAACTTTTCTTCTTAAAAATAACCTATTTGGTACACACACATATTTTTCTTATCTCGATTGTAATTGATCTTGCTGGGAAATGCTGAATAAACAGTCATCTTCCTTTGTTGTCTGTGTACAGGGGTTCCGTAACTGGCCCGATAAGAGGGTCATGTTTTTATTTTCTTATTTATTTTTTTTTATGGGTCTAGCACACGTGCTACAGGGAAGTCCCTAAAGCACTCCAGGAGCGGCATGTGAGCGGAAAAAGCGATTCACGTTCTTCTTGAATCGCTGTAAACTGTACTCAGTGGAAAACACAGCTCTGGGCAAATTATTCCAAAGGGATGATGTTCTCCATATAAAAGACTGCTTGAAAAGCGTTGTACGAGGAGTAACAAGTTGAACCTCATACCTTTTACAACTACCCTCTTCAAACCACTTTTCCTCCCTGGCTTTCCCCTTTCCCCAACATTGATCTAACTCTACATTTATACAAAAAATCTGAACACTCCAATTCCTTTTTCAACAAGCTCTTTCTTGAAAGGTTATCCAGCATTTATCCCAACCATTCCTTATTTTTCACCGATGAATCCAAGACAGATAGGGGAGTTGGAGCAGACTTCTTCGTTGACGATGTCATTAAATTGTTCAAACTGCCGAAACACTCTTCCATCTTTTCTGCAGAACTATTGGCCATCAAGGAGGCCATCAGATACTCTCTTCAAGTAAACTCTCATCCTTCGATCCTTATAATTTCTGATTCTCTAAGTGCACTCAATGCCATCAAAACCAGAAAACAGGAATTTAATTACATAAGACAGATCTCGGACCTAATGTATACTGCTTTCCTCAAAAAACGTACGATATCCCTGTTTTGGTTACCCAGCCACATTGGTAACCCTCACAACGATAGTGCGGACTCTTTTGCAAAACGTGGGAGAAAACCACTTTTCCGACTTTAACATATTTCTAAAACATCTACACTATTCTTTTTTCTAACTCAAATGGGACTTGGAGGATCCAAACAATAAACTGTAGCCCAACAAACCAAATGTCTTCCCTCCCCTAAACATCATGGCAATTGATCATAGACATAACATATTAATGAGAAGATTGGCAACAGGTCATACTTATTGGACTCACGTTTACTTGCTAAAGAGAGAACCCCCTCCGACCTGTCCCATTTGTGACTCCCCCCTGTAGCTCACTTATTTGAATCCAATCTACATCATAACTTGAGAGTTAAACACAGCATTCCTCCAAATGTCTCCACAAATATAATCTCCTTTTCTACTCTGAAAGACAACGTAATAGAATTTCTAAAATAATTCAACTTCAGAGTTTAACCCATTAATGGTAAATCATCAAATTCTTGGACGCTAAATGATCATAGCCGTCGATGCGCCCTGACCATCGAAAATCATCATCATCATCATTCATATAAAAGACTGCTTATATATAAGTATTCTAATTCTATTCTAATTTTTAGTGTTCTGTGTGGAACACTTATAAGATCACTTCGGTGTCTGTCCGTCCGTCCGTTTGTCTGTCACACCCGATTTTCTCTGAAACTACTTGACATAGAAAGTTGAAATTTGGTACTAATATAGGAATCGATGGCCTTATTAAAGCCGTGTAGTTTTAAGTGTTAAATTTTGACTAAGGAGTTAGTTTTGGGGAGTAAAATCGAAGGTAAAAAAAAATATTTTTACCGAGTCATCGCGTAGGGTATCCAAGGAAAGCTTGGTAAAACACGAGTTCAAAAATATATATAATTTAATACTTGCTCACACTTTTTTATTGTATTATTTTTTAAAAATCGCGAGAAATTTTTGTCCCTCCCCTTATCTCGAAAAGTACTGACCAAAAATTTTGAAAATATTCTGGAATATTCTCCACAGAGTGTAGATTGAACGAAACATTATCACGAGTGCATTACCTTTAATAATTTATCTGGTATATAAAAAAAAACAAAAATTTCAAGGTCATCAGTTTGTTGAAACTCATTTTAGGGTGTGTTTTGTGAAGTCATTGATTATTTTTATTCCTACGTATCAAAAATTTTGATGTTAAAAGCAATCAGCTTACGGAATACCAATTGCGCAAGTCCAACTTGCACTTGACCGGTTATTAGTGTTCCGTACGGAACACTTATAAGATAACTTCGGTGTCTGTCCGTCTGTCTGTCTGTCTGTCTGTCTGTCTGTCACACCCGAATTTCTCCGAAACTATTTGTCATAAAAAGATGAAATTTCGTAATAATATAGGAATTGATGGCCTCATCAGAGCCATGTAGTTTTGAAAGTTAAATTTTGACTTAAAGGGTTAGTTTTTGGGGGTGAAATCGGAAGTGAAAAAAAAATTTTTATACTAGGTAATCGAGTGTGGTGTCAAATGAAAGCTTGTGAAAACACGAGTAAAAAATATATATATAATGTAATACTTGCGCGCACTTTTCTTTGTATTATTTTTAAAAAATCGCTGTCCACCAGCCTTATCTCGAAAAGTACTTATCAAAAAATTTTGAAAAAATTCTGGAATATTCTTCATGGGGTGTAGATTGAACGAAAATTATCACGAGTCCATTATCTGTAATAATTTATCTGGTATATAAAAAAACAGAAATTTCAAGGTCATCAACTTTCAGTAAAGATTGGAAATAAACTTTGTTGAAAACTCATTTGGGGTGTGTTTGTGAAGTCACTGATCATTTTATACTTCCGTTACAACATTTTTTATTTTAAAAGTTATCAACGTACGGAACACTAATTGCGCAAGTCCAACTTGCACTTGACCGGTAATTTTTTTTTTAACTTTAACATATTTTTTAATTAATAAGAGAGTGGAAAAATATTAATAGGTTAACATTTGTTAAATATAATCATATTCTAAAGCTATGAGGTTCTTCATATAAAAGGCTGCTTGAAATGGTTTGTACGAGGAGTGACCAGCTGAACCTCATACGGATGTGGTGTATTAACGCGATGTGTATAAAATGGGCTTCATTGATCGAACATTTTTCATGAAAGTAATTGTAGAAGAGACTCAAGTCGTCAACCGTTCTTCGATGTTCCAAGGAATCAAACTTGTTGGTGAATTATAGGTCTCTAATCAGGCGAATAGCTCTATTCTGGACAATTTCCAATAAATATAGTGTATGCTTAGAAGTAGAGCTCCCAAACATGAGAGTAGTGTCCCATCGTTGGTCGAATTTGAGCGAAAGTTGTTGCGAAGTTTAAAACTTTCCAGTTCGAAATAATAATCTCAGCTTCGTAGGCAACATGTTTATGCTAAAATATATTTGTACACAAGTTATCTCCCAGTAAATTGACTGACGATGCCCGAGAAATGGAGTATCCCAACACGATCTCCTTAGCGCAATCAGATGGGTCGCCACATCTAAAATGCAAGTTCGAAAATATTTCATGAGTTCTTTCCATTTAGCAGATTTGTAGTACCATACTTTAAGTATGTAAACACATCAACTTAAGTGATACAATCGTGTACAGAGAATGAGGGAAAGAATAGTAACTTAAAAAATTATGCCCTAGTTTCCATCAAACTACAGAAATTCTGGCAGACTAGAGAAGACCTAAAAAAAGAATCTCCAGAGGAATAAGCTCTAGAGAACTAACAGAAATGACAGATAGATAAAGTCGAAAGATTTTATCTCAACATTTTTAGCTGTTATTGAAAAGCAAAATCTACAATCTCAGATAAGGGAAACATGTATAAAGGGTATTAAAACCAATTTAAAACTTCTGACTCTTACTAGGGATGACGTCAGTGTGTTTTAAGCTATTAAAAACTTTTGATTGAAATATCATTTAACTTTTACAGATAATAGATTGAGTTTCAAATACAAGAATGAGAAAACTTTTTGAAGATAACTATGTAAAATTATATAAGCTTAAAATCATTGCAGAAAATATTTGTAATCCTATAATTTGTATTAACTTTGGTCCCTAATTATTTTATGTTTATGTTCGTAATAGAGACGTATGTATGTATATATATGTATATATATATATATATATATATATATATATATATATATATATATATATATATATATTTGTATATATATATATATATATATATATATATATATAAATATATATATATATATATATATATATATATATATATATATATATATATATATATATATATATATATATATATACAGGGTTACAGGGAAAGTCGTCCTAGATAATTAAGGACGTTATAGTTTAGGTCGTTTCTGACCGATTTGATTCTATGACATGATGTCCTAAACTTAACCGTTTTCGAGATATTGAAGTTTAAAGATTTTCTAAAAAAAACATGTTTTTTTGCTTCTATATCGATTTTGTTTTATTAGAGGTTCTGGAGTGCGATTTTTTGGTTATTTTTAGTTAGTCTGTATGTCAAGTATCAAAAATCATCAAAAAAAATTGAACTAGTTACTAACAGTTTCAAATGGCGGCTTGTTAGTGTTTCTAAATTACGAATTTTTACCAAGTGTTTTCCTACTTTAAATCAATAAAGAGAAAAAAAAATGTATGGAAGTTATTCTGCAAATTATTTTAAAAACTTTTACGTCTTTTTAGCTATCAAAAAAGGTATAATACTAGGAGTTTAATAGGAAAACTGTACACAGAATGACACCTAAAGCGGGCTCGGGTAGCAAAAGGTAAATTTTTAGTTCTAGGTGAAAATACGAAAAAAAAATACACAAATTAAACAAAAAACCTTGCAATTTAATATTTTTTATTAATTTTAATTCATGTTCTATATGGTCGCCCCTATTTCTAATACAAATTCTCATTCTTTTTCTTAAATTACTTTTCACAACGCTGGTTGTGAGGTGCCGCCTCATTTCGTCAGCCGCATCAATTATTTTTTGTCTTAGGACATCCACGTTTTCGATAGGAGTCATCTGGTCGTATACGAGATTTTTCATGTGACCCCACACATAAAAATCCATCGGTGTTAGGTCTGGGCTTCTCGCCTCTTTCAATCCATTTGTTGGGATAATTGTCATGCACGAACACTTCCTCTGTAGTGAGCTGGGCAGCCATCGTGTTGAAAGTACATGTTTTGTCTCAAACCAATAGGTAGGTCTTCCATCAAATTAGGTAAATCGTTCCGCAAAAAATTGTCGTATTCCTCGCCATTCAAATTATCTGGCAGGAAGAATGGCCCAACCAAAATTTGAAATTATACCCATCCACACATTTAAGCTGAATCTTGTTTGTGATCCTTTCGTTCTTTTTTTTGTTTGGGTTGCCTTCCTCTTTAGAAGCCCAATAGTGGGCATTGTGGTAGTTTGTAAGACCGTCTTTTTCGACTCGTCAGTCCATAGTATTTTCTTAAAAAAAGATGCATCTTCGACATCGGTATTGAGCATAAATCTGCAGAATTCTAATCGTCGCAACGGATCCCCTTCTTCAATGACTTGCACGGGCGTATAGTGGTAAGGGTGTTGCCCAACAGTATGCATTACAAACCATACCTTCCACTGCGAAATACCAAGCTGTTGTGCGACAACATTTGTAGATGTGGTTAGGTCCACCTCAAAGAGACGTCGTATTTCGTTTTCTTCGTCTTCGTCAAAGATACGTGGTCGTCTCATGTCAGTCCGCCGTCTTTGTACGGAACTAGTTTCTCGTAGTCTTCGATAAGTTTCATCAAATACGCTAACATCAGGTACACGACGAATAGGATATCGCAGTATGTATTCATCACGTGCACGCGACGACACTCCTTCGCAAAATCCGTAACACATTAGGATGTCAGCATATTCCTCGTTGGTATACGTTGCCATATTCACAAGCAGAGATCAAAATCCAGTTACGAGCCAATTCACACAGTCAGAAGATGAAACACAGATATTTTTGAAAAGCACGGTATAGCACAGCTACCACGGAGGAATCGCATGAGCAGACTAAAATCATTCAATAATGTATAGTGAACAGAAAATGTCACTCGCACAGAGAGTACCCCGACCGGAAAAAATGCTTACCCAACCCTTTTTATTGTTTGAAGGTGCAGGTAGTAAACCGGTAATTGGTAGTATCTAAATTCTATTAATATGTTACTCTACATTTGGGCCTATTGAAATCTCATTTTCTTAGAATTTTCAATAGATCCAGTAGATATTATACCGTTTTAGATAGCTAAAATGACGTAAAAGTTTTTAAAATAATTTGCAGAATAACTTCCATACATTTTTTTTTCTCTTTATTGATCCTACTTTAAGTAGGAAACACTTGGTAAAAATTCGTAATTTAGAAACATTAATAAGCCGCCATTTGAAACTGTTAGTAACTAGTTCAAATTTTTTTGATGATTTTTGATACTTGACATACAGCCTAACTAAAAATAACCAAAAAATCGCACTCGAGAACCTCTAATAAAAAAAATCGATATAAAAGCAAAAAAAAAACATGTTTTTTTTAGAAAATCTTTAAACTTAAATATCTCGAAAACGGTTAAGTTTAGGACATCATGTCATAGAGTCAAATCGGTCAAAAATGACCTAAACTATAACGTCCTTAATTATCTAGGACGACTTTCCCTGTAACCCTGTATATATATATATATATATATATATATATATATATATATATATATATATATATATATATATATATATATATATCTTATAAGTGTAGTAAACCTCGACAACAAATCACTTTTGATATTCTTGGACTTGACAAAGGCTTTTGACACTCTGTCTCACCGCATATTGTTGGAGAAAGTTGAGCATATTGGAATTAGAGTTTTCCCGTATGATCTAATAAAATCATATCTGATCGGACGTACGCAACAAGTAAAAATAGGTGAATCAATGAGCTCATCACTTCCAATTGAGTGCGGTGTGCCGCAGGGTACAGTGCTTGGGCTATTGTTATTTACAATATACATAGATACCCTTTTGCGTATTTTATCTCAAGGATCTATGGTTTGTTATGCCGACGATACTGTCATAATGTTACAGGATAAAATATGGGGCCGGGTCTTTGAGAAGGCAGAATTGGCTATGAGTAAGGTAAAGTTGTGGTTGGATTTGAACTTATTAACCTTAAATATTGATAAATCAAAATTTATAGCCTTTACGTTTAATAAAAGGAATTATCCCGACAAGAATTTTATAAAAATTCATGAACCTGGCTGTAATAACTTTGCTGCTTGTGATTGCAATTTGAAGATCTGCTCCACCGATAACATTAAATATTTGGGTTTATACCTAGATTCGCAATTAAGATGGGATTCTCACATAGAACAAGTAAAATTCGAAAAATGTATTTTAGGTTTTATCAGATTAGGCAGTGGTTACCCAAGAAATATTTATTATATGTATATAAAGCACTTGTGGAGTCAGTGATAGGCTATGGCGTGGTAGTTTGGGGGTCCGTGCGTGATTCGGTATCTTCGTTTTTATTAATAGCCCAGAAAAGGGTTCTAAAAATAATACTGTTTAATCCGCGAAGATTTCCTACGGACCAACTATACGATGGGCCTGGGTTTTGTCGCTGAAGCAATTATACATAAAATCGGTGGTAAGAATTTTACTGAATAACAAACATAAGGTAAACAGAGTTGATCACTCTATTCATACTAGACTAATTACCCTGAATAATGTATATGTACCATCTACCCCCCTTACTGTTACTCAAAGGTCCCTATCTTTTTCTGCTCCGAGGATTTTTAATATAATTCCTCACGAACTGAAAGTGAAGCCATATAGGTTGGTAAAAAATAAATTGACTAACTGGTTGCTTGATAATAAAATAGATCATTATTGAGAAAATAAATAAAGCATGAATTTAAAACAAGGTGGTTCTAGTACATTTATAATAAGCACTAATAGTAGATTATGAAATGATGATGCACGCACATTCTTCTTTAAGAAAATTTTGCATCGCTTAAAATGTATTATGCCTTGTAATTTGGTTTTTACTGCTAGGAACATTGTCTTTTCCTGTATTGGTTCTCGTAGTATTAAGTTTAAGTTTAAGGTGTAACAACTATGATTTGTTGGCAGAAATAAATATATTTTAACTTTTTTTTTATTTATTTTATATATATATATATATATATATATATACCGGGTGTTATGGAATTCACTGCATATATTGGAACTGGCGGCTCCTTATAGCAAGACCGATTGCAGAAAATTCACCTTAAATAGCGGATCTCAATAACAAAGGAAAAAATCGACCCTAAAGAAATGATGAATAAATGCGACATGAATATTTTTTTCATGCCGCCTCTGGGGAACCATCTACAGTGTTGTCAGATTTAGCTAAACCTTTCCGAATAAATTTAATAACAAAAAATATATAAAAATATTGAATATATTAATCTTTAAAGAAGCACTAAAAATCCTTATCCAAAGATGACCACGTACTACAAATTTTAACCCATTTATCCCAAAATGGCTTCTTATTGTAAGAATAACTACTACTACAAAACTATAATCTGTCTAAAACAACCATAGGAGGATATAATGCACTAAAATTTCTTATAAGATAACTTCCAATTATTCAAGAAACTTAAAAAAAAACAAATTTAATAAAAAAATATATAAAAATTTTTACCTTTTAAAATAATTCCTTCGTAACACCAACAAATTAATTATACAAATTTTGTAGGAACACACACAGGTCAAAAATCGAATTGTATTGAGCCTTCACTTAAAACATAAAAATTTTAACACATATAATGCACTAAAATTTAGTTTCTTTATGCTTTGTTTAAGACAATATCTCCTTCTCCCTCTTCCCATGCCTTCTCCTATTGGAGGTTGGTGACCACTTCTGTAAATGTTTTTCTGTCCCTCGCAACATGAAACAACTCCCCTACATTCATGCTGGCTCATTCTCTCATGTTTCTCAGCCAAGACTTTTTCTTTCTTCCGACACCCTTTCTACCGTCAACTCTTCTCGGCACGATAGTTTGAAATAGTGGTATTTCATCTGTTACTATTTCATTTACTTGTACTACAGCAGTCTGCCAGTTGTTATGGTCAAAGTTTTTAATTAGGGCATTAATTGAAATACCTTTTTTTAGCTATTCTGATTTGCTATTTTGTTGTAGTTTTCTTTTTTGCATAATTATTTAGGTTTTCAGGACTATATTTTGGAAAGTTAATATACGATGAACAAACATAATGAACAGAGGAGAACAAAAACGTCAAATGTTTTTCACGTGGGAACAAGCCACTTCTTAGGCTGCTTCCTGATTTGTCGGTGCGGTATCGTTTTTCTCGGTGTGCCTGACTCGCACGGGTGCGTAGCAAGTCAGTTGGGTTTCATTGCAATATAGGCGTTC